>JACCIY010001326.1:0-42386 GCA_025506505.1 Flaveria sonorensis
TAAGGTTGCTGAGGATGGCACGGGGCAGCTACTTGGCGTTTTTGGGATGGCATCCATTGTTTAGATTATGACGTTTTTGCATTGTAATGCGAACAAACAATATTTTGTGACGATCATGAATGTTGTATTATTTGCAAAAGCAATTATAATGAAATGATTTTAAATTATTCTGCTGCGTTGTTTCAGTACACTAAATATATGTTTTATGTTTTATGTGCAATGATTGACCAGTTGTAAGCGTCCCAGGAACGGGGCCTTACAACACACCATACATACAAATCATATCCATTACATCATTCCCATTCTCTTTCTTGCTAATTATTATTCTTTCACTGTCGATATGGACCAAAGTGCTATACCCCCCATATAATGCGCATAAACCTGGTACTGGGCCTTGAAGTCTATAAATAGACTCCATTCGTGGTGCACATATGCTGGCACCAGTACCGGGGCAGCAACAGTGGTCCCCTCAATCTTAAAGATTGACCCTGTGTACATCCTTTGGGTTAGCTAAACCGTACACAGTGAGCTAACGACAACATGGTCGTGCACCTCCTGTAAATTTTACTTGCAAGTCTTTTCATTCCTTATGTTCCACTTTTCATTAATATTAATCTTCCACTTGATTAATAATAATACTTTATGATCATAGGCAATCCACATAAGGTCACATGTTAATATCATAATAGGCACATAAGGACAGCCCACAACATGCATAACATAATCAGATACAAGCATCAAGTCAACCATGGTCAAACCCTAACCTTGATCTTCCAAAATTCAAGAAAATTTCTTGTCTTAAACCAATACGGATGAACAACTTGCAAATGCAGATGAACAACTTGCAAATGCGGATGAACAAAAACTAATGCGGATGAACAACATGCAAATGCGGATGAACAACTTGCAAATGCGAATGAACACTTGCAAATACGGATGAACAACTTGCAAATGCGGATGAACAACTTGCAAATGCAGATGAACACTTGCAAATGTGGATGAACAAAAGTGAATGCGGGTGAACAAAACACTTAGGCAATTATCACAGTGTAAATGCGGATGAACCATCATACCTGTAAATGAGACTTATGCTATAACCAGTTCTAAAACCTTATTCCCATAGATTCTTAACCTAGATCAGTCATGCTAAACTCTTAGAACAAGCTTACAACCTCATAGAACATAGAAGTTCATACACGTACATACACAGTTATCGAACATAACGGTTGTAAAACATTTTAAATGCATTTTCAGCCCCAAAGAAGTTTAAAAACATAGAATCGGGGTCCTAGAACTCACCTATTACAGCAAACAAGTGAATCTCCCCCCAACTTGCGTGCACAAGAGTTCAAACACCTAGAACAAGCCAAAACAAACACCAAAAACACCAAAACACATAAAAATCAGTTTCTAAGGTTGAAACCTCAAAGAAACTGAACCATTTAATCACAAAAACCTACTAACCTTGAATAATCTTCTTCTTCTTCACAATTCGACCGAGAGGAAACACAAAAACAGCTTTCTTTTTTCTTTTCTTCTTCGGAAAGCAGCAGCAGAAAGAGCATGGGCGATCATGCTCTTTATACACCCACTTTTGACTTTTTGGTACTATTTACACAAAGCACCCTCAACTTTGCCTTCTTTTTATTTTCTTCAAATACTTTTCTTTCCTTTTTATTTTGATGAAATTTCGGGTGTTTACAATAAATGGAAATGAACTACTTATACAAAAACATTAAACAACAATAGTTCTTGCATGAATAGTTTTTGCTTTCCGTAACAACCTCAAATGCTATGGAGTTTTGATTCCCAAGCATTCTAAACACACTCTTGAACCAATCTAATCAAATCGGATTATAATCTTCATTGGAATCATACTAGTCGATCACCCATGGAATGTAGTATATTATATGAATTATAACCAAAACTGAACACGACACAACACAAAAGAAACTTAAATCAATCAACTCCTATCCAAAAACTTATCCACAACACTCAACAACCTATTTCAAACACAGATGCCTTAAAAATATTGAATCATTTGAAATGATAACTATCAATCCATACAATAATACTTTGGCCATTAGGGGAAGGAAACGAGGTGCCAAGGACCAATAAACTACTCGTATTAACTAGAGAAGAATAGAGAATTGAATAACAGTGGGGAATGAAAGTAATTAGAAATCAAACAAAAATGAATGTGTGTGATGAAAAAGAAGTCAAATCAAGGAATCGACCATTTAAATAAGATTTACCTGTATTTAATTAAAATGGTGCAACTGAGGATGGTGCATCAATGTTCACGAAACATTAACTAAATACATGGGAAATCAAAGTGTCACACCCTCAAAATCCGCGTGCGGGGTTTTACCGCGAGGCGCGTGACATACCAGGATCTCAGTCATTAGTTACCAAGAACGACTCTATATGATTAATAAACAAAACCAGAGTTAACGTTTAAATACTGCGGAAGCGTTTTTAAAACAGAAAACCCAAAACAAGTAGTATGTAAAGAGAATGCGCAAAACATACGCGCCCCAAACACAATTGTTTAATATGAAAATAATCCCAAATTTGTAAACAAGGCAAATGTAGACAACTCAACAATGCTGACGTGCGTGCTCCTAGGCAACTGGCAACTTAACCTGAGAATAGCATACTAAACAAGTCAACACATGGTTGGTGAGTTCAAGAGTTTGCGTTAATAGGTAAACCGATAAACAGTTTTCAAATCATAAGTAGTGTATTGCAATAGATAGCTAGTCTATTAACATAAAAATATTAATCATAGTGATTTCGCGATGAAGCTGACTGTGATAGTTTGTGCCTCCCGTCACGACTTACCAGGTCGTGACGAATATATGTTAGGACAAAATTGCACCCGTATGACCTCGAGTCGCACAGGTGGGGCTCGTCAGACCCAGTAGTACTACCCAAAATTTCCCCGCTAGTCAATATTAACAATCCGAAAGTGTGAGGACTTTCCATGGTAAACAGCACTATATCAATATTATACACACTCATATATAAAAGCGTTTGTGATCAACAGTATGCTATCTCCCCAAAAGAGATTATGTAAAATGAGTGGGGCAAGAACTCACCTGATGCGCGCAAGAATTAACTTAGAGCTTAACTTGAAAGAAAGAGGGGAAAGACAACCTTCAAAGGTCACCTAGAACACATGAGTACATAAGTACGTGTACACAGAATCAATATGAAACCCTAAGTGCTTTACAACCCAAAGAACTCAAGGTTTAGAAAGACAAGACACATTTGACCCAGTTGACCCGTTTGACCCGTTGGTGACATTATAGGTGAAATTTCATTCAAACAGCATAACAGTACAACACATGATCAACATACACTGATTACATATAGCACTTCATTAACCACATGTACTACCTAGATCATCATACAACTAGATATCATACAAGTCATGCGAATCTCAACTATTATCTGCTCATAACATCCAAAATGTTCATTCTTAATCAATCATCAATCCACAAAAGTCCTAGCTTACCCTATGACTCATACCATGATTTTTCCACAAACAGGCCAAAACAGGTAACAAACCAAATCAACATTCATACAACCTAAACAACACATTTAATCACCTTAGAAACCATCCATGAACACACTAGCATGGTCCTAATATCCCAAACATGCTCAAATCATCCAATTCAAGGATTTGCACAAATAAAGTTTCCTTTTGGGAAAGTTCATCCCAAATTCATCAAACTCACACTACATTCATGAATTCATCAATTATATACCAATTCAAGTCCATGACAACATCTAAACATGATCAACAACACCTAATCATCATGATTCATCAACATTCAACACCAAAAGTTACTATTTTTAGCAATGTATGAAATAAGACATCTTCTTGATTTTAAATTGTTCATATCATCAACCTAGCATCTAATCATCATCACAAACACATCCATAACATTCATACATCATCAAATCATCAATTCATGCAAAATAAAGTTACTATTTAGTAACCTATGAACATGAATCAAAATCGAAGCTTTCTTGCATAATCGACGTTAACTAGCATCTATACAATCCAACTAACATAATAGCATCAACAAACAACCAACACTAACATCCAATTCAGAATTTCGAATTAGGGTTCGGCCCTAATGTAAATTCCATAAGAACTTGTAAAAATCCAACTTTATTGCATACTTGACGTTAATTAACATGTAATCTACCAACAAACACATTAACAACAACAAACAAGCATCAATCGACCATCAATTGCAGATTTCGCATGGAACTTCGGCCAACATGAAAAATCATCAAAAACATGTAAAAATCTAACCTTAAACGTGTAATGGCAAATTGATGGTTCTAACGTGTTGTATCCTTGAATCGATCCAAAACCGATGTGAATGCTTGTTCTTTGCTGAATCGCGAATGTGTGGGTGTGGGAATTAAGTCGCGGCCGAGATGGGATTAGGGTTGGGTTTTGTGTTTTAAACAATATAATTTTGCATAATTACCCTTTAAAACCTTGCATTTTGTATTTTATAAAAATTAGACCTTTGATAGTTTTTAAAAATTTTTTAACTACTAAACACAATATTATTAGTCACAAATAAAATCATGCATAATTTCCATTAGCACAAAACACACGAAATAAATATACACGTTTCCACGTTACGCGATAAAATTCACAATAAACATTTAAATCACATAATCACAACTAATAATCAACATAGAAAATTATGTTTAACATTATTAATTATTATTAAGTCACCAACGTTCAACGACAACTAGTGTGTGCTCCCGACACGTGTATGCAAGACTTAACGGAACTAACGGAGTTTGGTAACGGAAAATTACCGGATGTCACATTATCCCCATGTTGAAAGAATTTTCGTCCCGAAAATTGCGTTACATGGTGAGTGTTCCATCACTGGTCTACTGCATTGGCACAAGGAAATCGAAATCGTGTGAGTTTTGGATGAGTTGTCACATCATCCCATGTTGAAAGAAATTTCGTCCCGAAATTTAATCAGTACCTTCGCCGGCTGGCATCGTCCTTTCGAATAGCTGAGGGTACTTAAGCTTCATTTGGTCTTCACGTTCCCACGTGAATTCTGGTCCACGTCTCGAGTTCCAACGAACTTTGACGATGGGTATCTTGCTTTGCTTAAGCGTTTTCACCTCACGATCCATCACTTCGACAGGTTCCTCAATGAAGCGTAACTGTTCGTCTACTTGAACTTCTTCCAGTGGTACGACCATCGTTTCATCCGTTAAACATTTCTTTAGATTTGAAACATGGAATACATCATGGATTCCACTCAATGAATCAGGTAAGGCTAGTCGATAGGCCACTGGACCAATTCTTTCCACTATCTCAAATGGTCCAACGTATCTCGGATTTAGCTTTCCTCGCTTACCAAACCGAACTACGCCTTTCCATGGTGAGACTTTTAATAAAACCTTGTCACCTATCTGAAATTCTAAGGGTTTCCGTCGCTTGTCAGCATAGCTTTTCTGTCTGTCTCGCGCTGCGGCCATGCGGTTTCTTATCTGGACAATCTTCTCAGTTGTCTCGTGTACTAACTCAGGACCCGTTAATTGACTATCACCAATTTCAGCCCAGCAAACTGGTGATCTACACTTTCTATACAAAGCTTCAAAAGGTGCTGCCTTTATGCTAGTGTGATAACTGTTGTTGTAAGAAAATTCCACCAATGGTAGGTGAACTTCCCAGTTATTCCCGAAGTCAATCACACAAGCACGTAACATGTCCTCCAAAGTCTGTATAGTACGCTCGCTTTGACCATCAGTCTGTGGATGATAAGCAGTACTCATATCCAATCGCGTACCTAAAGCTTTCTGCAACGACTGCCAGAAGTGTGATGTGAAACGAGAATCGCGATCAGAAATGATTGAGATCGGTACTCCATGCCTCGAAACGATCTCCTTCAGATAAAGTCGGGTTAACTTCTCCATCTTATCTGTTTCCTTTATCGCTAGGAAATGAGCAGATTTGTCAATCGATCCACGATAACCCATATTGTATCACAACCCGTAGAAGTGCGAGGTAACTTAGTAATAAAATCCATTGATATCTGATCCCACTTCCACATAGGGATCTCGGGTTGTTGTAGTAGACCAGATGGTTTCTGATACTCCACTTTCACCTTCGAGCAGGTCAGACACTTGCTCACATAAGTAGCTACATCTGCTTTCATGTTAGGCCACCAATAGTGCGCCTTCAAATCGTGGTACATCTTGTCAGATCCAGGATGTATAGAATACTTGGACTTGTGAGCCTCACTCATCACCAAGTCTCTCAGTCTCCGTGTAGAGGTACCCATAGTCTATCCATGAAGTAACGAATCCATCCGCTTTTACTTCCAATTGTTTTTCCATACCCCTTAACGATTCAGACCCAATGTTTTCTGCTTTCAAGCTTCTGTTTGAGCCTCTCGGATTTGTTCAGGTAACTGTGTGCTAATAGTAAGTTGCAAAGCTCGCACACGTCGAGGCTTAGTAGTTTCTTTCTACTCAGCGCGTCAGCAACTACATTTGCTTTCCCTGGATGTACTTGATAGCACAATCATAGTCGTTAACAATTCCACCCAGCGTCTTTGCCTCATGTTCAACTCCTTTTGCTCAAAGATGTGCTGAAGACTCTTGTGATCGGTGTAGATGGTGCATTTGGTACCGTACAAGTAATGTCTCCAGATCTTTAAGGCAAAAACTACCGCACCCAGTTCCAAGTCATGGGTGGTATAGTTCTTCTCATGAATCTTCAATTGTAGAGGCGTAAGCTATCACTTTATCCCGCTGCATCAGGACGCATCCAAGTCCTTGAATAGAAGCGTCGCAATAGACTACGAAATCATCACTACCATCCGGTAACGCTAATATTGGTGCGCTACACAATTTATGTTTCAGCAACTGAAAAGCAGATTCCTGACTCTCACCCCATTTGTACGTCGTTCCCTTGTGAGTCAAGGCTGTGAGAGGTTGTGCAATCTTAGAGAATCCTTCAATGAATCGTCGATAATATCCCGCTAATCCAAGGAATTGTCGTATCTCACTTGGTGTCTTAGGAACAGACCAATTCTTTATCGCTTCAATCTTAGCAGGATCAACATGTATTCCCTTCTCGTTGACAATATGACCCAAGAATTGTACCTCACGTATCCAGAAATCACACTTAGAAAACTTTGCATACAGTTGTTCTTTTCTAAGTAATTCTAAGATTAAACGTAAGTGCTCTCCATGTTCTTCCTCGGTCCTTGAGTATATCAGTATGTCATCAATAAAGACGATAACAAATTGATCAAGATAGGGTTTGCACACGTGATTCATGAGGTCCATGAATACTGCTGGTGCATTCGTCAACCCAAATGGCATGACCAAAAATTCATAGTGACCATATCGTGTACGGAAAGCAGTCTTCGAGATGTCCTCTTCTCGAACTCTCAGCTGATGATACCCAGACCTCAGATCAATCTTAGAGTAATAGCTTGATCCTTGCAGTTGATAAAACAAATCATCGATACGAGGTAAGGGATATCTATTCTTGATAGTAACCTTGTTCAGTTCCCTATAGTCAATGCACATTCGAAATGTACCATCCTTCTTCTTCACAAATAGAACTGGCGCTCCCCAGGGCGACGAACTCGGTCGGATAACCCTTTATCCAACAACTCTTGTAGTTGGGCGGATAATTCCTGCAGTTCGTTCGGAGCTAACCGGTACGGTGCTCTCGCAATGGAGCGGCTCCTGGAGTCAACTCAATTTGGAATTCAACTTGACGATGAGGCGGTAATCCAGGCAGGTCTTCCGGAAACACCTCGGGAAACTCACGAACTACGGGGATATCCTCTATCTTCTTTTCCTCGATCTGTTTATCTGTGACGAGTGCCAATATGGCTAGTCGACCCTTTCGTAACAACTTTTGTGCCTTCATGAACGAAATGATGCCTATCACCGCACCACTCCTATCACCTCTGACCGTAAGGACTTCTTCACCAATGGGAATCTGTATGATCTTCTCGTGGCATATGACTTCCGCTTGTTTATCTGAAAGCCAATCCATGCCTACTACCACATCGAAACTTCCTAGTGTAACAGGCATGAGATCTATGGTGAATGTATGACCAGCAAGCTCTATCTTGCAGTCTCTAAGAATATGCGTTACGTGAATCTGTGCGCCGTTAGCTAACTCTACGGTGTATTTAGATTCTAAGGCTGAGGGCATATCACTTAAAAGACTACAGAACCTAGTGGACACGAAACTTCTATCGGCTCCGGTATCGAATAATACAGTAGCATAACAACCATTAACCGAAATTTACCAGTTACTGTTGTAGGATCGTTTAGAGCCTCACCTGAGCCAATGACAAGGCTCTTCCTTTGGCTCCATTATTGTTATTACCTCCATTGTTGTTGCCATTACTATTGTTGTTGTTATTGTTGTTGCCATTGTTATTGTTGCTGTTGTTCCCATTGTTGTTGTTGCCATTACCATTCCTCTTAAGCTGGGGAGAGTTGCGTCTGTAATGGCCTTCTTTTCCGCACTCAAAACAACCTTTCGGAGTTTCTTGTGATTGTTGAGGCTTCTTCATCAGTTCACCCCGACAGTCTTTGGCTGCGTGACCAATCTTCCCACAACGTTGGCACTTGAAGTTATCACATCGACCCACATAGTGGTAGTTACACAGGTTGCACTTCGGCTGTCTTCCACCATACCCACCGGGTCCTTGATTAGAGGGAGTCGCCTGGTTGAAGCTTCCATTGTTATCGAACTTCCGTTGCTGTTGCTGACTTTGCTGCTGTTGTTGAGGTTGAGATTGGCTGCTGGATGACGATCCCTTGTTGCTTGAACTATCCCACTTGCGTTTCTGGTCGGCACGCTTGCCACCGCACCCGTTTGGGTAACCGTCCTTGCTCAACTGCCTGGTCAGTCAGCCTGTGGGCTGTTCGGATAGCTTGTTGTATGGTAGTGGGGTTATAGGCAGTTACCATACTTTGAATTTCGGGCACCAATCCCCGTATATAATGCTCCACCCTCTTGTGCATTTCATTCACCATCCCTGGGTATAAAGTGGCTAACTCATGAGTACGAGTCGTGTAGGCTTCAATTTCTGAGCCTTGCATTTTGAGTTGCCAGAACTCAATCTCCAGTTTCTGCACTTCATTTCGGGGTAGTATTCTTCGGTCATAATCCCCTTAAACTCATCCCAAGGTAGTTCATTGGCCATGGCTTGACCCAGCATTTGCACCTGGGCATTCCACCAGGAAAGTGCTGCGCCTTCCAATGTCCCGGTGGCATACTTCACCTGATCAGCAGGCGGGCAGTTGCATTTCGCGAAGACAGACTCTGTCTTCTCAAACCACCTTACAAGCCCTACAGCTCCTTCCGTCCCGCTGTAGGTATGAGGTTTACAGTCCATGAAGGACTTGTAGGTACATGGTGGTGGTCCTGTTTTGACAATCCCAAACATTAGTCAGATATCCTAGACAAATAACTAGGATAATTAGTTTAACCTCTTGTTATCATTTACCTGCTGGTTGTCCCGGTTGGGCAGCAGCCACTGCCGCCTGAACATGTTCGTTAATTAATGCCGCCAATTCCGCAGGCGTCATGTTTATGGCTCCGGCTCCACGGCCTCCGGCGCCACGTCCACGACCACGCCCACGTCCTCTTCCACTTGCGTCCATATTTCACTTTAAAATTCACAATTACAATAATGAGTAACATCCAACACATTAATCTCATCAAGGTACAATAAACAATAAGAAATAATGCATTCACCACAACCACAACATTTATAACAGAAATAATAATCAAAGATAAATAAATTGCAATTGAGTCACAAAATATTCCATCAATGTCAAAATTTAAGTTTGTGAGTTGGGTGGGAAACAACCCTTCCCACATAGGTTTCAAAGAAAAGAAACACTACATAGTCTAAGTCATTTAAAAGTGGAATCAGTCCAGTACGTCAGATCCATCAATGTCCTCATCCATCTCTACTGGTTCTTCTTTGGGGGCTTCCTCGGGTTCTTCTTCTGGGTCTTCCTCATCAGGGTCCACCAAAGGTGCAGGGGCTTCAACAACCTAAAGTGCTGCTAGTTGTGCCTCTAAATCAGCAAACCTATCATCGATCACAATGTTATGGTGATCCTGTGCGTCCATGCGCGCACTAAGTGCTACCACGTTGCCTGCCAGGGTATGATGTCGACCAATGGCCATCGAAAGTCGCTCCTGAAGCGTCTCTATCTGGAAACGCAGCTGACGCATCTCAGATCGTAATGCAGAGTTCTCATCAGTGAGTCCTCTAATCCGCTGTCGCTCTGTGTCCAGTGTGGCTACTAGGGCTGCAAATGCCTGCTCCAGAGGGATGCTCAAAGTAGGAAGTGTAGGCAAAGTAGAGGCGGTTGATGACCTAGTCCTAGGTCGTGTAGGTGCTACTGGTGGTACGCGCTCTCTATATGCCATACGGTTTATGTAGGTGGGGTAGAAATCCCAGTTCCGCGGAGGATCGAGCTCAGGAGGTATGAAAGGCTGATCCCAGTCAATCTTGCCAGGAGGATAAGGATGTCGAGGCCAGTTAAATCCCCTATCCGGTACGGGAGAAGTAGGAGGTGACTCAGATCGTGCAGGTCTCTTGCCTAAATTTCTGGACGACGATGCTATGCTGCGAAGTACGTGTTTCGTATGCCAATGAGTATGCAGTAAGGAGAGTAAGCGATAAGTAACTAACAATTGTGCGGTTATAGTCTAGTGTGTTTATGCAACCTAGTTCCCTATAACCAATGGCTCTGATACCAATCTGTCACACCCTCAAAATCCGCGTGCGGGGTTTTACCGCGAGGCGCGTGACATACCAGGATCTCAGTCATTAGTTACCAAGAACGACTCTATATGATTAATAAACAAAACCAGAGTTAACGTTTAAAATACTGCGGAAGCGTTTTTAAAATGAGAAAACCCAAAACAAGTAGTATGTAAAGAGAATGCGCAAAACATACGCGCCCCAAACACAATTGCTTAATATGAAAATAATCCCAAATTTGTAAACAAGGCAAATGTAGACAACTCAACAATGCTGACGTGCGTGCTCCTAGGCAACTGGCAACCTTAACCTGAGAATAGCATACTAAACAAGTCAACACATGGTTGGTGAGTTCAAGAGTTTGCGTTAATAGATAAACCGATAAACAGTTTTCAAATCATAAGTAGTGTATTGCAATAGATAGCTAGTCTATTAACATAAAAATATTAATCATAGTGATTTCGCGATTAAAGCTGACTGTGATAGTTTGTGCCTCCCGTCACGACTTACCAGGTCGTGACGAATATATGTTAGGACAAAATTGCACCCGTTTGACCTCGAGTCGCACAGGTGGGGCTCGTCAGACCCAGTAGTATTACCCAAAATTTCCCCGCTAGCCAATATTGACAATCCGAAAGTGTGAGGACTTTCCATGGTAAACAGCACTATATCAATATTATACACACTCATATATAAAAACGTTTGTCATCAACAGTATGCTATCTCCCCAAAAGAGATTATGTAAAAAGAGTGGGGTAAGAACTCACCTGATACGCGCAAGAATTAACTTAGAGCTTAACTTGAAAGAAAGAGAGGAAAGACAACCTTCAAAGGTCACCTAGAACACATGAGTACATAAGTACGTGTACACAGAATCAATATGAAACCCTAAGTGCTTTACAACCCAAAGAACTCAAGGTTTTAGAAAGACAAGACACATTTGACCCAGTTGACCCGTTTGACCTGTTGGTGACATTATAGGTAAAATTTCATTCAAACAAGCATAACAGTACAACACACATGATCAACATACAACTTGATTACATATAGCACTTCATTAACCACATGTACTACCTAGATCATCATACAACTAGATATCATACAAGTCATGCGAATCTCAATTATTATCTTGCTCATAACATCCAAAATGTTCATTCTTAATCAATCATCAATCCATAAAAGTCCTAGCTTATCTATATGACTCATACCATGATTTTTCCATAAACAGGCCAAAACAAGTAACAAACCAAATCAACATTCATACAACATAAACAACACATTTAATCACCTTAGAAACCATCCATGAACACACTAGCATGGTCCTAATATCCCAAACATGCTCAATTTATCTAATTCACGGATTTGCACAAATAAAGTTTCCCTTTTGGGAAAGTTCATCCCAAATTCATCAAACTCACACTACATTCATGAATTCATCAATTATATACCAATTCAAGTCCATGACAACATCTAAACATGATCAACAACACCTAATCATCATGATTCATCAACATTCAACACCAAAAGTTACTATTTTTAGCAATGTATGAACTATAAGACATCTTCTCGATTTTAAATTGTTCATATCATCAACCTAGCATCTAATCATCATCACAAACACATCCATAACATTCATACATCATCAAATCATCAATTCATGCAAAATAAAGTTACTATTCTTAGTAACCTATGAACCATGAATCAAAATCAAAGCTTTCTTGCATAATCGACGTTAACTAGCATCTATACAATCTAACTAACATAATAGCATCAACAAACAACCAACAACTAACATCCAATTCAGATTTTCGAATTAGGGTTTCGGCCCTAATGTAAATTCCATAAGAACTTGTAAAAATCCAACCTTTATTGCATACTTGACGTTAATTAACATGTAATCTACCCAACAAACACATTAACAACAACAAACAAGCATCAATCGACCATCAATTGCAGATTTCGCATGGAACTTTCGGCCAACATGAAAAATCATCAAAAACATGTAAAAATCTAACCTTTAAACGTGTAATGGACAAGATTTGATGTTTCTAACGCGTTAAAATCCTTGAATCGATCCAAAACCGATGCCAAATGCTTGTTCTTTTGCTTGGATCGCGAATGTGTGGGTGTGTAAATGAAGTCGCGGCCGAGGATGGGGAATTAGGGTTGGGTTTTGTGTTTTAAACAATATAATTTTGCATAATTACCCTTTAAACCCTTGCATTTTGTATTTTATAAAAATTAGACTCTTTGAATAGTTTTTAAATAATTTTTAACTACTAAACACAATTATCATTAGTCACAAATAATAATCATGCATAATTTCCATTAGCCACAAAACACACGAAATAATATACACGTTTCCACGTTACTTGATAAAATTCACAATAAACATTTAAATCACATAATCACAACTAATAATCAACATAGAAATTTGTTTAACATTATTAAGTATTATTCAGTCACCAACGTTCAACGACAACTAGTGTGTGCTCCCGACACGTGTATGCAAGACTTAACGGAACTAACGGAGTTTGGTAACGGAAAATTACCGGATGTCACACAACGACTCATACATAAGCATGAAACAACAATAGTTGTTTCATGGATATTTTTGCTTTTCGTAACAACCTTAAATGCTATTGAGTTTTGATTCTCAAGTCTTCTAAACACACTCTTGCACCAATCTAATTAAATAAGAATATAATCTCCATTGGAATCATACTAGTCAATCACCAATGGAACGTAGTATCTATTTAATGAATCACAACCAAAACAAAACACGACACAACACAAAAGACCCTTTAAATCAATCCACTCCTGTCCAAAACATATCCACAACACTCAACAACCTATTTCAAACACAGATGCGTTAAAAATCTATTGAATCATTCCAAATGACAACTATCAATCCATTCAATAATACTTTGACCATTAGGGGAAGGAAACGAGGTGACAAGGACCTATAAAATACTCGTATTAACTAGAGAAGAATAGAGAATTAAATAACAGTCGGGAATGAAAGTAATTAGAAATCAAACAAAAAATGATTGTATGATTGATGAAAAAGAAGTCAAATCAAGTTAACACGACCATTTAAATAAGATTTACTTGTATTTTAATCAAAATTGTGCAACTGCAGATTGGTGCATAAATGTATTCATAAAACCTTAACTAAATACATGGGAATTGAAATACTCAGACAAAAGCATGAAACAACAATAGTTCTTGCATGGATAGTTTTTGCTTTTCGTAACAACCTTAAATGCTATTGAGTTTTATTCCCAATCCTTCTAAACACACTCTTGCACAAATCTAATCAAATCAGAATATAATCTTCATTGGAATCAAACTAGTCGATCACCAATGGAACGTAGTATCTATTTAATGAATCACAACCAAAACTAAACACGACATAACACAAAAGACCCTTTAAATCAATCCACTCCTGTTCAAAACTTATCCACAACACTCAACAACCTATTTCAAACACAGACGCCTTAAAAATCTATTGAATCATTCCAAATGACAACTATCAATCCATACAATAATATTTTGACCATTAGGGGAAGGAAACGAGGTGCCAAGGACCAATAAACTACTATTATTAACTAGAGAAGAATAGAGAATTAAATAACAGTGGGGAATGAAAGTAATCAGAAATCAAACAAAAAATGAATGTGTGATTGATGAAAAAGAAGTCAAGTCAAGGTAACACGACCATTTAAATAAGATTTACTTTTATTTTAATAAAAATTGTGCAACTATAGATTAGTACATCAATGTATTCATGAAACCTTAACTAAATACATGGGAAATGAACTACTCATACAAAAGAATGAAACAACAATAGTTCTTGCATGTATAGTTTTTGCTTTTCGTAACAACCATAAAGGCTATGGAGTTTTGATTCCCAAGCCTTCTAAACACACTCTTGCACCAATCTAATCAAATCAGAATATAATCTTCATTGGAATCATACTAGTCTATCACCAATGGAACGTAGTATCTATTTAATGAATCACAACCAAAACTAAACACGACACAACACAAAAGACCCTTTAAATCAATCCACTCCTTTCCAAAACTTATCCATAGCACTCAACAACCTATTTCAAACACAGATGCTTAAAATTCTGAATCATTCCAAATGACAACTATCAATCCATACAATAATATTTTGACCATTAGGGGAAGGAAACGAGGTACCAAGGACCAATAAACTACTCGTATTAACTAGAGAAGAATAGAGAATTAAATAACAGTGGGTAATGAAAGTAATCAGAAATCAAACAAAAAATGAATGTGTGATTGATGAAAAAGAAGTCAAATCAAGGTAACACGACTATTTAAATAAGATTTACTTGTATTTTAATCAAAATTGTGCAACTGTAGATTGGTACATCAATGTATTCATTAAACCTTAATTAAATACATGGGAAATGAACTACTCAGACAAAAGCATGAAACAACAATAGTTCTTGCTTGGATAGTTTTTGCTTTTCGTAACAACCTTAAATGCTATGGAGTTTTGATTCCCAAGCCGTCTAAACACACTCTCGCACCAATCTAATCAAATCAGAATATAATCTTCATTGGAATCATACTAGTCATCACCCATGGAACGTAGTATCTATTAATGAATTACAACCAAAACTGAACACGACACAACACAAAAGACCCTTTAAATCAATCCACTCCAGTCCAAAACTTATCCACAACACTCAACAACCTATTTCAAACACAGATGCCTTAAAAATCTATTAAATCATTCCAAATGACAACTATCAATCCATACAATAATATTTTGACCATTAGGGAAGGAAACGAGGTGCCAAGGACCAATAAACTACTCGTATTAACTAGAGAAGAATAGAGAATTAAATAACAGTGGGGAATGAAAGTAATTAGAAATCAAACAAAAAATGAATGTGTGATTGATGAAATTGAAGTCAAATCAAGGTAACATGACCATTTAAATAAGATTTACTTGTATTTTAATCAAAATTGTGCAACTGCAGATTGGTGCATCAACGTATTCATGAAACCTTAACTAAATACATGGGAAATGAACTACTCATACAAAAGCATGAAACAACAATAGTTCTTGCATGGATAGTTTTTGCTTTTCGTAACAACCTTAAATGTATGGAGTTTTGATTCCCTAGCATTCTAAACACACTCTTGCACCAATCTAATCAAATCAGATTATAATCTTCATTGGAATCGTACTAGTTGATCACCAATGGAACGTAGTATCTACTTAATGAATCACAACCAAAACTAAACACGACACAATACAAAAGACCCTTTAAATCAATTCACTCCTGTCCAAAACTTATCCACAACACTAAACAACCTATTTTAAACACAGTTGCCTTAAAAATCTATTGAATCATTCCAATTGACAACTATCAATCCATACAATAATATTTTGACCATTAGGGGGAGTAAACGAGGTGCCAAAGGACCAATATACTACTCGTCTTAACTAGAGAAGAATAGAGATTAAATAACAGTAGGGAATGAAAGTAATCAGAAATCAAACAATAAATGAATGTGTGATTGATAAAAAAGAAGTCAAATCTAGTAACACGACCATTTAAATAAGATTTATTTATTTTAATCAAAATTTTCCAACTGCAGAGTGGTGCGTCAATGTATTCATGAAACCTTAACTAAATACATGGGAAATGAACTACTTATACAAAACATTAAACAACAATAGTTCTTGCAGGAATAGTTTTTGCTTTTCGTAACAACCTCAAACACTATGAGTTTTGATTCCCAAGCATTCTAAACACACCAATCTAATCAAATTGATTATAATCTTCATTGGAATCATCTAGTCGATCACCCATGGAAAGTAGTATCTATTATATGAATTATAACCAAAACTGAACACGACACCACACAAAAGACCCTTTAAATCAATCCACTCCTTTCCAAAACTTATCCGAAACACTCAACAACCTATTTCAAATACAGATGCCTTAAAAATCTATTGAATCATTCGAAATGATAACAATCAATCCATACAAAAATATTTTGACCAATAGGGGAAGGAAACGAGGTGCCAAGGACCAATAAACTACTCGTACTAACTATAGAAGAATAGAAAATCAAATAACAGTTGGGAATGAAAGTAGTTAGAAATCAAACAAAAAATGAATGTGTGATTGATAAAAAAGAAGTCAAATCAAGGTAACACGACCATTTAAATAAGATTTACTTGTATTTTAATCAAAATTGTGCAACTACAGATTGGTGCATCAATGTATTCATGAAACCTTAATTAAATACATGGGAAATGAACTACTCATACAAAAGCATGAAACAACAATAGTTCTTTCATGTATAGTTTTTGCTTTTCGTAACAACCTTAAATGCTATGGAGTTTTGATTCCCAAGCCGTCTAAACACACTCTCGCACCAATCTAATCAACTCAGAGTAAATCTTCATTGGAATCATACTAGTCAATCACCATGGAACGTAGTATCTATTATATGAATTATAACCAAAACTAAACACGACACAACACAAAAGACCCTTTAAATCAATCCACTCCAGTCCAAAACTTTTCCACAACACTCAACAACCTATTTCAAACACAGATGCCTTAAAAATCTATTAAATCATTCCAAATGACAACTATCAATCCATACAATAATATTTTGACCATTAGGGGAAGGAAACGAGGTGCCAAGGACCAATAAACTACTTGTATTAACTAGAGAAGAATAGAGAATTAAATAATAGTGGGGAATGAAAGTAATTAGAAATCAAACAAAAAATGAATGTGTGATTGATGAAATTGAAGTCAAATCAAGGTAACACGACCATTTAAATAAGATTTACTTGCATTTTAATCAAAATTGTGCAACTGCAGATTGGTGCATCAACGTATTCATGAAACCTTAACTAAATACATGGGAAATGAACTACTCATACAAAAGCATGAAACAACAATAGTTCTTGCATGGATAGTTTTTGCTTTTCGTAACAACCTTAAATGTATGGAGTTTTGATTCCCTAGCATTCTAAACAGACTCTTGCACCAATCTAATCAAATCAGAATATAATCTTCATTGGAATCGTACTAGTCGATCACCAATGGAACGTAGTATCTACTTAATGAATCACAACCAAAACTAAACACGACACAACACAAAGACCCTTTAAATCAATCCACTCCTGTCCAAAACTTATCCACAACACTCAACAACCTATTTTAAACACAGTTGCCTTAAAAATCTATTGAATCATTCCAATTGACAACTATCAATCCATACAATAATATTTTGACCATTAAGGGGAGTAAACGAGGTGCCAAAGGACCAATATACTACTCGTATTAACTAGAGAAGAATAGAGAATTAAATAACAGTGGGGAATGAAAGTAATCAGAAATTAAACAATAAATGAATGTGTGATTGATGAAAAAGAAGTCAAATCTAGTAACACGACCATTTAAATAAGATTTATTTATGTTTTAATCAAAATTTCCCAACTGCAGATTGGTGCGTCAATGTATTCATGAAACCTTAACTAAATACATGGGAAATGAACTACTTATACAAAAACATTAAACAACAATAGTTCTTGCAGGAATAGTTTTTGCTTTTCGTAACAACCTCAAATACTATAGAGTTTTGATTCCCAAGCATTCTAAACACACCAATCTAATCAAATTGATTATAATCATCATTGGAATCATTCTAGTCGATCACCCATGGAAAGTAGTATCTATTATATGAATTATAACCAAAACTGAACACGACACCACACAAAAGACCCTTTAAATCAATCCACTCCTTTCCAAAACTTATCCGAAACACTCAACAACCTATTTCAAATACAGATGCCTTAAAAATCTATTGAATCATTCTAAATGATAACAATCAATCCATACAAAAATATTTTGACCAATAGGGGAAGGAAACGAGGTGCCAAGGACCAATAAACTACTCGTATTAACTATAGAAGAATAGAGAATCAAATAACAGTGGGAATGAAAGTATTAGAAATCAAACAAAAAATGAATGTGTGATTGATAAAAAAGAAGTCAAATCAGGGTAACACGACCATTTAAATAAGATTTACTTGTATTTTAATCAAAATTATGCAACTACAGATTGGTGCATCAATGTATTCATGAAACCTTAACTAAATACATGGGAAATGAACTACTCATACAAAAGCATGAAACAACAATAGTTCTTGCATGGGTAGTTTTTGCTTTTCGTAACAACCTTAAATGCTATGGAGTTTTTATTCCCAAGCCTTCTAAACACACTCTTGCACCAATCTAATCAAATCAGAATATAATCTTCATTGGAATCATACTAGTCGATCACCAATGGAACGTGGTATCTATTTAATGAATCACAACCAAAACTAAACACGACACAACACAAAAGACCCTTTAAATCAATCCACTCATGTCCAAAACTTATCCAAAACACTCAACAACCTATTTCAAACATAGATGTCTTAAAAATCTATTTAATCATAACAAATGACAACTATCAATCCATACAATAATATTTTGACCATTAGGGGAAGGAAACAAGGTGCTAAGGACCAATAAACTACTCGTATTAACTAGAGAAGAATAGAGAATTAAATAACAGTGGGGAATGAAAGTAATCAGAAATCAAACAAAAAATGAATGTGTGATTGATGAAAAAGAAGTCAAATCAAGGTAACACGACCATTTAAATAAGATTTACTTGTATTTTAATCAAAATTGTGCAACTGCAGATTGGTGCATCAATGTATTCATGAAACCTTAATTAGATACATGGGAAATGAACTACTCAAACAAAAGCATGAAACAACAATAGTTCTTGCATGGGTAGTTTTTGCTTTTCGTAACAACCTTAAATGCTGTGGAGTTTTTATTCCCAAGCCTTCTAAACACACTCTTGCACCAATCTAATCAAATCAGAATATAATCTTCATTGGAATCATACTAGTCGATCACCAATGGAACGTAGTATCTATTTAATGAATCACAACAAAAACTAAACACGACACAACACAAAGACCCTTTAAATCAATCCATTCCTGTCCAAAATCTTATCCCCAACACTCAACAACCTATTTCAAACACAGATGCCTTAAAAATCTATTGAATCATTCCAAATAAGAACTATCAATCCATACAATAATATTTTGACCATCAGGGGGAGTAAACGAGGTGCCAAAGGACCAATATACTACTCGTATTAACTAGAGAAGAATAGATAATTAAATAACAGTGGGGAATGAAAGTAATCAGAAATCAAACAAAAAAATAATGTGTGATTGATGAAAAAGAAGTCAAATCTAGTAACACGATCATTTAAATAAGATTTATTTATATTTTAATCAAAGTTTTCCAACTGCAAATTGGTGCATCAATGTATTCATGAAACCTTAACTAAATACATGGGAAATGAACTACTTATACAAAAACATTAAACAACAATAGTTCTTGCATGAATAGTTTTTGCTTTTCGAAACAACCTCAAATTCTATAGAGTTTTGATTCCCAAGCATTCTAAACACACCAATCTAATAAAATAGATTACAATCTTCATTGGAATCATACTAGTCGATCACCCATGGAAAGTAGTATCTATTTAATGAATCACAACCAAAACTAAACACTACACAACACAAAAGACCCATTAAATCAATCCACTCCTGTCCAAAACTTATCCACAACACTCAACAACCTATTTCAAACATAGATGCCATAAAAATCTATTAAATCATACCAAATGACAACTATCAATCCATACAATAATATTTTGACCATTAGGGTTAAGGAAACGAGGTGCCAAGGACCAATAAACTACTCGTATTAACTAGAGAAGAATAGAGAATTAAATAACAGTGGGGAATGAAAGTAATCAGAAATCAAACAAAAAATGAATGTGTGATTGATGAAAAAGAAGTCAAATCAAGGTAAAACGACCATTTAAATAAGATTTACTTGTATTTTAATCAAAATTGTGCTACTGCAGACTCGTGCATCAATGTATTTATGAAACCTTAACTAAATACATCGGAAATGAACTACTCATACAAAAGCATGAAACAACAATAGTTCTGGCATGGATAGTTTTTGCTTTTTGTAACAACCTTAAATGCTATGGAGTTTTGATACCCAAGCCTTCTAAGCACACTCTTGCACCAATCTAATCAAATCAGAATATAGTCTTAATTGGAATCATACTAGACGATCACCAATTGAACGTAGTATCTACTTAATGAATCACAACCAAAACTAAACACGACACAACACAAAAGACCCTTTAAATCAATCCACTACTGTCCAAAACTTATCCACAACACTCAACAACCTATTTCAAACATAGATGCCTTAAAAATCTATTGAATCATTCCAAATAACAACTATCTATCCATACAATAATATTTTGACCATTAGGGGAAGGAAACGAGGTTCCAAGGACCAATAAACTATTCGTATTAACTAGAGAAGAATAGAGAATTAAATAACAGTGGGGAATGAAAGTAATTAGAAATAAAAAAAATAAATGTGTGATTGATGAAAAAGATGTCAAATCAAGGTAACACGACCATTTAAATAAGATTTACTTGTATTTTAATCAAAATTGTGCAACTACAGATTGGTGCATCAATGTATTCATGAAACCTTAACTAAATACATGGGAAATGAACTACTCATACAAAAGCATGAAACAACAATAGTTCTTGCATGGGTAGTTTTTGCTTTTCGTAACAACCTTAAATGCTATGGAGTTTTTATTCCCAAGCCTTCTAAACACACACTTGCACCAATCTAATCAAATCAGAATATAATCTTCATTGGAATCATACTAGTCGATCACCAATGGAACGTAGTATCTATTTAATGAATCACAACAAAAACTAAACACGACACAACACAAAGACCCTTTAAATCAATCCATTCCTGTCCAAAATCTTATCCCCAACACTCAACAACCTATTTCAAACACAGATGCCTTAAAAATCTATTGAATCATTCCAAATAAGAACTATCAATCCATACAATAATATTTTGACCATTAGGGGGAGTAAACGAGGTGCCAAAGGACCAATATACTACTCGTATTAACTAGAGAAGAATAGAGAATTAAATAATAGTGGGGAATGAAAGTAATCAGAAATCAAACAAAAAAAGAATGTGTGATTGATGAAAAAGAAGTCAAATCTAGTAACACGACCATTTAAATAAGATTTATTTATATTTTAATCACAATTTTCCAACTGCAAATTGGTGCATCAATGTATTCATGAAACCTTAACTAAATACATGGGAAATGAACTACTTATACAAAAGAATTAAACAACAATAGTTCTTGCATGATTAGTTTTTGCTTTTCGTAACAACCTCAAATGCTATAGAGTTTTGATTCCCAAGCATTCTAAACACACCAATCTAATCAAATTGATTACAATCTTCATTGGAATCATATTAGTCGATCACCCATGGAAAGTAGTATCTATTATATGAATTATAACAAAAACTGAACACGACACCACACAAAAGACCCTTTAAATCAATCCATTCCTATCCAAAACTTATCCGAAACACTCAACAACCTATTTCAAATACAGATGCCTTAAAAATCTATTGAATCATTCTAAATGACAACAATCAATCCATACAAAAATATTTTGACCATTAGGGGAAGGAAACGAGGTGCCAAGGACCTATAAACTACTCGTATTAACTAGAGAAGAATAGAGAATCAAATAACAGTGGGGAATGAAAGTAGTTAGAAATCAAACAAAAAATGAATGTGTGATTGATAAAAAAGAAGTCAAATCAAGGTAACACGACCATTTAAATAAGATTTACTTGTATTTTAATCAAAATTGTGCAACTGCAGATTGGTGCATCAATGTATTCATGAAACCTTAACTAAATACATGGGAATTGAACTACTCATACAAAAGCATGAAACAACAATAGTTCTTGCATGGATAGTTTTTGCTTTTTGTAACAACCTTAAATGCTATGGAGTTTTGATTCCCAAGCATTCTAAACACACTCTTGCACCAATCTAATCAAATCATAATATAATCTTCATTGGAATCGTACTAGTCGATCACCAATGGAACGTAGTATCTACTTAATGAATCACAACCAAAACTAAACACGACACAACACAAAAGACCCTTTAAATCAATCCACTCCTATCAAAAACTTATCCAAAACACTCAACAACCTATTTCAAACATAGATGGCTTAAAAATCTATTGAATCATTCCAAATGACAACTATCAATCCATACAATAATATTTTGACCATTAGGGGAAGGAAATGAGGTGCCAAGGACCAATAAACTATTCGTATTAACTAGAGAAGAATAGAGAATTAAATAATAGTGGGGAATGAAAGTAATTTGAAATCAAACAAAAAATGAATGTATGATTGATGAAAAAGATGTCAAATCAAGGTAACAAGACCATTTAAATAAGATTTACTTGTATTTTATTCAAAATTGTGCAACTGCAGATTGGTGCATCAATGTATTCATGAAACCTTAACTAAATACATGGGAAATGAACTACTCATACAAAAGCATGAAACAACAATAATTCTTGCATGGATAGTTTTTGCTTTTCTTAACAACATTAAAAGCTATGGAGTTTTGATTCCCAAGCCTTCTAAACACACTCTTGCACCAATCTAATCAAATGAGAATATAATCTTCATTGGAATCATACTAGTCGATCACCAATGGAATGTAGTATCTATTTAATGAATCACAACCAAAACAAAACACGACACAACACAAAAGATCCGTTAAATCAATCCACTCCTGTCCAAAACTTATCCACAACACTCAACAACCTATTTCAAACACAGATGCCTTAAAAATCTATTGAATCATTCCAAATGACAACTATCAATCCATACAATAATATTTTGACCATTAGGGGAAGGAAAAGAGGTGCCAAGGACCAATAAACTACTCGTATTAACTAGAGAAGAATAGAGAATTAAATAACAGTGGGAAATGAAAGTAATCAGAAATCAAATAAAAAATGAATGTGATTGATGAAAAAGAAGTCAAATCAAGGTAAAACGACCATTTAAATAAGATTTACTTGTATTTTAATCAAAATTGTGCAACTGCAGATTGGTGCATCAATGTATTCATGAAACCTTAACTAAATACATGGGAAATGAACTACTCATACAAAAGCATGAAACAACAATGGTTCTTGCACGGATAGTTTTTGCTTTTTGTAACAACCTTAAATGCTATAGAGTTATGATTCCCAAGCCTTCTAAACACACTCTTGCACCTATCTAATCAAACCAGAATATAATCTTCATTGGAATCATACTAGTCGATCACCAATGGAATGAAGTATCTATTTAATGAATCACTACCAAAACTAAACACAACACAACACAAAAGACCCTTTAAATCAATCCACTCCTGTCCAAAACTTATCCACAACACTCAAAAACCTATTTCAAACACAGATGCCTTGAAAATCTATTGAATCATTCGAAATTACAACTATCAATCCGTACAATAATATTTTGACCATTAGGGGCAGGAAAAGAGGTGCCAAGGACCAATAAACTACTCGTATTAACTAGAGAAGAATAGAGAATTAAATAACAGTGGGGAATGAAAGTAATCAGAAATCAAACAAAAAATGAATGTGTGATTGATGAAAAAGAAGTCAAATCTAGGTAACACAACCATTTAAATAAGATTTACTTATATTTTAATCAAAATTATCCAACTGCAAATTGGTGCATCTATGTATTCATGAAATCTTAACTAAATACATGGGAAATGAACTACTTATACACAAACATTAAACAACTATAGTTCTTGCATGAATAGTTTTTGCTTTTCGTAACAACCTCAAATTCTATAGATTTTTGATTCCCAAGCATTCTAAACACACTCTTGCACCAATCTAATAAAATAGGATTATAATCTTCATTGGAATCATACTAGTCGATCACCCATGGAACGTAGTATCTATTATATGAATTATAACCAAAACTGAACACGACACCACACAAAAGACCCTTTAAATCAATCCACTCATGTCCAAAACTTATCCGAAACACTCCACAACCTATTTCAAATACAGATGCCTTAAAAATCTATTGAATCATTCGAAATGACAACAATCAATCCATACAAAAATAATTTAACCATTAGGGGAAGGAAACGAGGTGCCAAGGACCAATAAACTACTCGTATTAACTAGAGAAGAATAGAGAATTAAATAACAGTGGGGAATGAAAGTAATCAGAAATCAAACAAAAAATGAATATGTGATTGATGAAAAAGAATTCAAATCAAGGTAACATGACAATTTAAATAAGATTTACTTGTATTTTAATAAAAATTGTGCAACTGCAGATTGGTGCATCATTGTATTCATGAAACCTTAACTAAATACATAGGAAATGAACTACTCATCCAAAAGCATGAAACAATAATAGTTCTTGCTTGAATAGTTTTTGCTTTTCGTACCAACCTTAAATGCTATGGAGTTTTGATTCCCAATCCTTCTAAACACACTCTTGCACCAATCTAATCAAATTAGAATATAATCTTCATTGGAATCATACTAGTCGATCACCAATGGAACGTAGTATCTATTTAATGAATCACAACCAAAACTAAACACGACACAACACAAAAGACCCTTTAAATCAATCCACTCCTGTCCAAAACTTATCCACAACACTCAACAACCTATTTCAGACATAGATGCCTTAAAAATCTATTGAATCATTTCAAATGACAACTATCTGTGACATCCGGTAATTTTCCGTTACCAAACTCCGTTAGTTCCGTTAAGTCTTGCATACACGTGTTGTGCACACACACTAGTTGTCGTTGAACGTTGGTGACTTAATAATAATCAGTAATGTTAAATTGATGATAATTAAGTTAATAATGTGATTATTAAGTTATGCTTATGTGATTTAAATGTTAACTATAACTTTATCGCGTAAAGTGGAAACGTGTGTATCATTTCGTGAATCTTGTGATTTGTGAGATAATTTATTAAATTAGTATGGTTGACTAATAACGTTTACATTTAAAAACTCTCTTAAAAATTATTTAAAAGATTAATTTGATTAAAAATACAAATTACAAGGTGTAAATTGTAATTATGAAAGAAATCAAGTTACAAAATGTAATTCCCAACCCTAACCCCCCCCCCCCCCGCCATCGGCCGCGACCAACTCTCTTCCCCCTCTCCCTTGCAAAAACCGATTGAGATCAAGCACAAATCTGCGATTTTGGACCGATTGCAAGGCGTACATCGCACTAGAAGCATCCAATCTCGTTCCTTTTCGCCATTTAGAAGGTAATTTCATGTTTCTTCATGTGTTTTGTTCTAGCCGAGAGTTTGTGTGCAATTTGGATGAATTGGTGGTCAATTGATGCTTGTTTGTTGATGTTGATGTGTTTGTTAGATAGAATGCATGCTAATTCACGTCAAGTATGCAATAAAGTTTGGATTTTGGTTGTTTGTTCATATGATTATCTTTAGCCGAAAGTTTGATGCAATTTTGATCAAATTAGATGTTGAATGTTGGTTGTTTGATGTTGTAATGATGCTAGTTAGGTTGTATGCATATTAGTTAACGTTGATTTTGTAAGAAAGATGGGATTTTGATTCATTGTTCATAGGTTACTAAGAATAGTAACTTTATTTTGCATGAATTGATGGTTTGATGATGTATGAATGTTATGGATGTGTTTGTGATGATGAAGGTGCTAGGTTGATGATATGAACAATTGAAAATCAAGAAGATGTGTTATAGTTCATACATTGCTAAAAATAGTAACTTTTGGTGTTGAATGTTGATGAATCATGATGATTAGATGTTGTTGATCATGTCTAGATATTGTCATGGACTTGAATTGGTATGTAAATGATGAATTCATGAATGTCTTGGGTGTTTGATGGATTTGGGATGAACTTTCCCAAAAGGGAAACTTTAATTATGAAATCTCTTAAATATGATGATTTGGGCATGTTAGGAGCATTTGGAGCATGCTAGTAAGTTCATAGATGAGTTCTAAGGTGATAGAATGTATTGGGTGGATTCAATGGATGTTGGTTTGGGTAATTATCTGTTTTGGCCTTTTGTGGAAGTTTATGCTTATAAATCATAGGAGCATGTCAGGATTTTGATTGATTGATGGTTAATCATGAATGAATGTTTTGGGAATGATTTGGATGTTAATCATGTGTGATGTACTGTTACGCTTGTTTGAATGGAAATTCACCTATAATGTCACCAACGGGTCAAACGGGTCAAACGGGTCAACTGGGTCAAGTGTGTCTTGTCTTTCTAAAACCTTGAGTTCTTTGGGTTGTAGAGCACTTAGGGTTTCATATTGATTCTGTGTACACGTACTTATGTACTCATGTGTTCTAGGTGACCTTTGAAGGTTGTCTTTCCCCTCTTTCTTTCAAGTTAAGCTCTAAGTTAATTCTTGCGCATATCAGGTGAGTTCATGCCCCACTTTTTACATACTCTCTTTTGGGGGAGATAGCATACTGGTTTTTACAAACGCTTTATCATGATAAGTTGTGTATGGTATAATATAGTGTTGATTACCATGAAAGTCCTCACACTTTCGGATTGTTAATAATGATGGTTAGCGGGAAATCTTGGGTAGTACTACTGGGTCTGACGAGCCCCACCTGTGCGACTCGAGGTCAAACGGGTGCAATATTGTCCTAACGAACATTTGTCACGACCTGGTAAGTCGTGGCAGGAGGCAACAAACGTAACACAGTCAGCTTCAATCGCGAAATCACTATGATTATTACTGTTTGTTTATAGACTAGCTATCTATTACAATACACATCTTATATTTTGCAACTATCATTGGTTTATGTTTAAACGCAAACTCTTGAACTCACCAACTATTGTGTTAACATTTTAGTATGCTATTCTCAGGTTAAGGTTGCTATTGCCTAGGAGCACGTTACACGGGTCAGCATCATGGTATTTGGCAGCATGTTATGAAACATTGTTTTGGGTTAAGAATGTTTAAACATCATGTTTTGGTTTTGCTTAATACTTGGGCGCGTATGTTTGCGCATTTTCAAATCATGTTTCATCGTTTTGGGTTTAATAGTTTGTTTAACGCTTCCGTATGGTTTTAAAGAGTGTCGTTCTGAGTAACTATTGACTGTGATCCTGGTTTGTTCACACGCCTCGCGGTAAAACTCCGCTCGTGGATTTTAAGGGTGTGACACTATCAATCCATACAATAATATTTTGACCATTAGGGGAAGGAAACGAGGTGCCAAGGACCAATAAACTACTCGTATTAACTAGAGAAGAACAGAGAATAAAATAACAGTGGGGAAAGAAAGTAATTAGAAATCAAACAAAAAATGAATGTGTGATTGATGAAAAATATGACAAATCAAGGTAACATGACCATTTAAATAAGATTTACTTGTATTTTAATCAAAATTGTGCAACTGTAGATTGGTGCATCAATGTATGCATGAAACCTTAACTAAATACATGGGAAATGAACTACTCATACAAAAGCATGAAACAACTATAGTTCTTGCATGGATAGTTTTTGCTTTTCGTAACAACCTTAAATGCTATGGAGTTTTGATTCCCAAGCCTTCTAAACACACTCTTGCACCAATCTAATCAAATCAAAATATAATCTTCATTGGAATCATACTAGTCGAGCACCAATGGAACGTAGTATCTATTTAATGAATCACAACCAAAACTAAACACGACACAACACAAAAGACCCTTTAAATCAATCCACTCATGTCCAAAACTTATCCACAAAACTCAACAACCTATTTCAAACACAAACGCCTTAAAAGTCTATTGAATCATTCCAAATGACAACTATCAATCCATACAATAATATTTTGACCATTAGGGGAAGGAAACAAGGTGCCAAGGACCAATAAACTACTGGTATTAACTAGAGAAGAATAGAGAATTAAATAACAGTGGGGAATGAAAGTAATCAGAAATCAAACAAAAAATGAATGTGTGATTGATGAAAAAGAAGTCAAATCTAGGTAACACGACCATTTAAATAAGATTTACTTATATTTTAATCAAAATTATCCAACTACAAATTGGTGCATCAATGTATTCATGAAACATTAACTAAATACATGGGAAATAAACTACTTATACACAAACATTAAACAACAATAGTTCTTGCATGAATAGTTTTTGCTTTTCTTAACAACCTCAAATGCTATAGATTTTTTTATTCCCAAGCATTCTAAACACACTCTTGCACCAATCTAATCAAATCAGATTATAATCTTCATTGGAATCATACTAGTCGATCACCCATGGAACGTAGTATCTATTATATGAATTATAACCAAAACTGAACACGACACCACACAAAAGACCCTTTAAATCAATCAACTCCTGTCCAAAACTTATCAGAAACACTCAACAACCTATTTTAAATACAGATGCTATAAAAATCTATTGAATCATTCTAAATGACAACAATCAATCCATACAAAAATAATTTGACCATTAGGGGAAGGAAACGAGGTGGCAAGGACCAATAAACTAATCGTATTAACTAGAGAAGAATAGAGAATCAAATAACAGTGGGGAATGAAAGTAGTTAGACAACAAACAAAAAATGAATGTGTGATTGATGAAAAAGAAGTCAAATCAAGGTAACACGACCATTTAAATAAGATTTACTTGTATTTTAATCAAAATTGTGCAACTGCAGATTGGTGCATCAATGTATTCATGAAACCTTAACTAAATACATAGGAAATGAACTACTCATACAAAAGCATGAAACAACAATAGTTCTTGCATGGATAGTTTTTGCTTTTCGTAACAACCTTAAATGCTCAGGAGTTTTGATTCCCAAGCCTTCTAAACATACTCTTGCACCAATCCAATCAAATCAGAATAAAATCTTCATTGGAATCATACTAGTCGATCACCAATGGAATGTGGTATCTATTTAATGAATCACAACCAAAACTAAACACGACACAACACAAAAGACCCTTTAAATCAATCAACTCATGTCCAAAACTTATCCAAAACACTCAACAACCTATTTCAAACACAGATGCCTTAAAATCTATTTAATCATTCCAAATGACAACTATCAATCCATACAATAATATTTTTGACCATTAGGGGAGGAAACAGGTGCCAGGACCAATAAACTACTCGTATTAACTAGAGAAGAATAGAAATTAAATAACAGTGGGGAATGAAAGTAATCAGAAATCAACAAAAATTGAATGTGTGATTGATGAAAAAGAAGTCAAATCAAGGTAACACGACCATTTAAATAAGATTTACTTGTATTTAATCAAAATGTGCAACTGCAGATTGGTGCATAAATGTATTCATGAAACCTTAACTAAATACAAGGGAAATGAACTACTCATACAAAAGCATGAAACAACAATAGTTCTTGCATGTAAAGTTTTTGCTTTTTGTAACAACCTTAAATGCTATGGAGTTTTGATTCCCAAGCCTTCTAAACACACTCTTGCACCAATCTAATCAAATCAGAATATAATCTTCATTGGAATCATACTAGTCGATCACCAATGGAACGTAGTATCTATTTAATGAATCACAACCAAAACTAAACACGACACAACACAAAATACCCTTTAAATCAATCCACTCATGTCCAAAATCCACAACACTCAACAACCTATTTCAAACACAGATGCCTTAAAAATCTATTGAATCATTCCAAATGACAACTATCAATCCATACAATAATATTTTAACCATTAGGGAAGGAACAAGGTGCCAAGGACCAATACTACTCGTATTAACTAGAGAAGAATAGAGAATTAAATAACAGTGTGGAATGAAAGTAATCAGAAGTCAAACAAAAAATGAATGTGTGATTGATGAAAAGAATTCAAATCAAGGTAACACCATTTAATATAAGATTTACTTGTATTTTAATCAAAATTGTGCAACTGCAGATTGGTATTTCAATGTATTCATGAAACCTAACTAAATACATGGGAAATGAACTACTCATACAAAGCATGAAACAACAATAGTTCTTGCATGTAAGTTTCTGCTTTTCGAAACAACCTTAAATCTATGGAGTTTTGATTCCCAAGCCTTCTAAACACACTCTTGCACCAATCTAATCAAATCAAATATAATCTTCATTGGAATCATACTAGTCGATCACCATGGAACGTAGTTTATTTAATGAATCCAAACCAAAACTAAACACGACACGACACAAAAGTCCCTTTAAATCAATCCACTCATGTCCAAAACTTATCCAAACACTCAACAACCTATTTCAAACACAATGCCTTAAAAATCTATTGAATCATTCCAAATGACAACTATTAATCCATACAATAATATTTTGACCATTAGGGGAAGAACAAGGTGCCAAGGACCAATAAACTACTCGTATAACTAGAAGAATAGAGATTAATAACAGTGGGGAATGAAAGTAATCAGAAATCAAACAAAAAATGAATGTGTGATTGATGAAAAAGAAGTCAAATCAAGGTAAAACAACTATTTAAATAAGATTTACTTGTATTTTAATCAAAATTGTGCAACTGCAGATTGGTGCATCAATGTATTCATGAAACCTAAACTAAATACATGGGAAATGAACTACTGATACAAAAGCATGAAACCAAAATAGTTCTTGCATGGAATTTTTGCTTTTCGTACAACCTTAAATGCTATGGAGTTTTGATTCCCAAGCCTTCTAACACACTCTTGCACCAATCTAATCAAATCAGAATATAATCTTCATTGGAATCATACTAGTCGATCACCAATGGAACGTATATCTATTTATGAATCACAACCAAAACTAAACACGACACAACACAAAGACCCTTTAAATCAATCCCTCATGTCCAAAACTTATCCACAACACTCACAACCTATTTCAAACACAGATGCCTTAAAAATCTATTGAATCATTCCAATGACAACTATCAATCCATACAATATATTTTGACCATTAGGGGAAGGAAACAAGGTGCCAAGGACCAATAAACTACTCGTATTAACTAGAGAAGAATAGAGAATTAAATAACAGTGGGAATGAAAGTAATCAGAATCAAACAAAAAATGAATGTGTGATTGATGAAAAGAAGTCAAATCAAGGTAAAACCCATTTAAATAGATTTACTTGTATTTTAATCAAAATGTGCAACTGCAGATTGGTGCTCAATGTATTCATGAACCTTAACTAAATACATGGAAATGAACTACTCATACAAAACCATGAAACAACAATAGTTCTTGCATGTAAAGTTTTTGCTTTCGTAACAACCTTAAATGCTATGGAGTTTTGATTCCCAAGCCTTCTAAACACCTCTTGCACCAATCTAATCAAATCAGAATATAATCTTCATTGGAATCATACTAGTCGATCACCAATGGAACGTAGTATTATTTAATGAATCACAACCAAAACTAAACACGACACACACAAAATCCCTTTAAATCATCCACTCATGTCCAAACTTATCCACAACACTCACACCTATTTCAAACACAGATGCCTTAAAAATCTATTGAATCATTCCAAATGACAACTATCAATCCATACAATAATTTTGACCATTAGGGGAAGGAAACAAGGTGCCAAGGACCATAAACTACTCGTATTAACTAGAGAAGAATAAGAATTAAATAACAGTGGGAATGAAAGTAATCAGAAATCAAACAAAAAATGAATGTTGATTGATGAAAAGAAGTCAAATCAAGGTAAACGACCATTTAAATAAGATTTACTTGTATTTTAATCAAAATTGTGCAACTGCAGATTGGTGCATCAATGTATTCATGAACCTTAACTAAATACATGGGAATGAACTACTCATACAAAAGCATGAAACACCAATAGTTCTTGCATGGAAGTTTTTGCTTTTCGTAACAACCTTAAATGCTATGGAGTTTTGATTCCCAAGCCTTCTAAACACACTCTTGCACCAATCTAATCAAATCAGAATATAATCTTCATTGGAATCATACTAGTCGATCACCAATGGAACGTAGTATCTATTTAATGAATCACAACCAAAACTAAACACGACACAACACAAAATACCCTTTAAATCAATCCAATCATGTCCAAAACTTATCCACAACACTCAACAACCTATTTCAAACACAGATGACTTAAAAATCTATTGAATCATTCCAAATGACAACTATCAATCCATACAAAAATATTTTAACCATTAGGGGAAGGAAACAAGGTGCCAAGGACCAATAAACTACTCGTATTAACTAGAGAAGAATAGAGAATTAAATAACAGTGGGGAATGAAAGTAATCAGAAGTCAAACAAAAAATGAATGTGTGATTGATGAAAAAGAATTCAAATCAAGGTAAAACGACCATTTATATAAGATTTACTTGTATTTTAATCAAAATTGTGCAACTGCAGATTGGTATTTCAATGTATTCATGAAACCTTAACTAAATACATGGGAAATGAACTACTCATACAAAAGCATGAAACAACAATAGTTCTTGCATGTAAAGTTTCTGCTTTTCGAAACAACCTTAAATGCATGGAGTTTTGATTCCCAAGCCTTCTAAACCACTCTTGCACCAATCTAATCAAATCAGAATATAATCTTCATTGGAATCATACTAGTCGATCACCAATGGAACGTAGTATTTATTTAATGAATCACAACCAAAACTAAACACGACACGACACAAAATCCTTTAAATCAATCCACTCATGTCCAAAACTTATCCCAAACACTCACACCCTATTTCAAACACAGATGCCTTAAAAATCTATTGAATCATTCCAAATGACAACTATAATCCATACAATAATTTTTGACCATTTGGGGAGGAAACATGCACCAGGACCAATAAACTACTCGTATTAACTAAAGAAGAATAGAGAATTAAATAACAGTGGGGAATGAAAGTAATCAGAAATCAAACAAAAAATGAATGTGTGATTGATGAAAAAGAAGTCAAATCAAGGTAAAACAACTATTTAAATAAGATTTACTTGTATTTTAATCAAAATTGTGCAACTGCAGATTGGTGCATCAATGTATTCATGAAACCTAAACTAAATACATGGGAAATGAACTACTGATACAAAAGCATGAAACCAAAATAGTTCTTGCATGGAAAGTTTTTGCTTTTCGTAACAACCTTAAATGCTATGGAGTTTTGATTCCCAAGCCTTCTAAACACACTCTTGCACCAATCTAATCAAATCAGAATATAATCTTCATTGGAATCATACTAGTCGATCACCAATGGAACGTAGTATCTATTTAATGAATCACAACCAAAACTAAACACGACACAACACAAAAGTCCTTTTAAATCAATCCACTCATGTCCAAAACTTATCCACAACACTCAACAACCTATTTCAAACACAGATGCCTTAAAAATCTATTGAATCATTCCAAATGAAAACTATCAATCCATACAATAATATTTTGACCATTAGGGGAAGGAAACAAGGTGCCAATGACCAATAAACTACTCGTATTAACTAGGGAAGAATACAAAATTAAATAACAGTGGGGAATGAAAGTAATCAGAAATCAAACAAAAAATGAATGTGTGATTGATGAAACAGAAGTCAAATCAAGGTAAAACGACCATTTAAATAAGATTTACTTGTATTTTAATTAAATGTGCAACTGCAGATTGGTGCATCAATGTATTCATGAAACCTTAACTAAATACATGGGAAATGAACTACTCATACAAAAGCATGAAACAACAATAGTTCTTGCATGTAAAGTTTTTGCTTTGTAACAACCTTAAATGCTATGGAGTTTTGATTCCAAGCCTTCTAAAACACACTCTTGCACCAATCTAATCAAATCAGATATAATCTTCATTGGAATCATACTAGTCGATCACCAATGGAACGTAGTATCTATTAATGAATCACAACCAAAACTAAACACGACACAACACAAAAGACCCTTTAAATCAATCCACTCATGTCCAAAACTTATCCAAACACTCAAAACCTATTTCAAAACAGATGCCTTAAAAATCTATTGAATCATTCCAAATGACAACTATCAATCCATACAATAATATTTGACCATTAGGGGAAGGAAACAAGGTGCCAAGGACCAATAAACTACTCGTATTAACTAGAGAAGAATAGAGAATTAAATAACATGGGGAATGAAAGTAATCAGAAATCAAACAAAATGAATGTGTGTGATGATGAAAAAGAAGTCAAACAAGGTAACACGACCATTTAAATAAGATTTACTTGTATTTTAATCAAAAATGTGCAACTGCAGATTGGTGCATCAATGTATTCATGAAACCTTAACTAAATACATGGGAAATGAACTACTCATACAAAAGCATGAAACAACAATAGTTCTTGCATGTAAGTTTTGCTTTTGTAACAACCTTAAATGCTATGGAGTTTTGATTCCCAAGCCTTCTAAACACACTCTTGCACCAATCTAATCAAATCAGAATATAATCTTCATTGGAATCATACTAGTCGATCACAATGGAACGTAGTATCTATTTAATGAATCACAACCAAAACTAAACACGACACAACACAAAAGTACCCTTAAATCAATCCACTCATGTCCAAAACTTATCCAAAACACTCAACAACCTATTTCAAACACAGATGCCTTAAAATCTATTGAATCATTCCAAATGACAACTATCAATCCATACAATAATATTTTGACCATTAGGGGAAGGAAACAAGGTGCCAAGGACCAATAAACTACTCGTATTAACTAGGAAGAATAGAGAATTAAATAACAGTGGGAATGAAAGTAATCAGAAATCAACAAAAAATGAATGTGTGATTGATGAAAAAGAAGTCAAATCAAGGTAAAACGACCATTTAAATAAGATTTACTTGTATTTAATCAAAATGTGCAACTGCAGATTGGTGCATCAATGTATTCATGAAACCTTAACTAAATACATGGGAAATGAACTACTCATACAAAAGCATGAAACAACAATAGTTCTTGCATGTAAAGTTTTTGCTTTTCGTAACAACCTTAAATGCTATGGAGTTTTGATTCCCAAGCCTTCTAAACACACTCTTGCACCAATCTAATCAAATCAGAATATAATCTTCATTGGAATCATACTAGTCGATCACCAATGGAACGTAGTATCTATTTAATGAATCACAACCAAAACTAAACACGACACAACACAAAAGACCCTTTAAATCAATCCACTCATGTCCAAAACTTGTCCACAAAACTCAACAACCTATTTTAAACACAGCTGCCTTAAAAATCTATTGAATCATTCCAAATGACAACTATCAATCCATACAATAATATTTTGACCATTAGGGGAAGGAAACAAGGTGCCAAGGACCAATAAACTACTCGTATTAACTAGAGAAGAATAGAGAATTAAATAACAGTGGGGAATGAAGAACAGAATCAGAAAAACAAACAAAAAATGATGTGTGATTGATGAAAAAGAAGTCAAATCAAGGTAAAACGACCATTTAAATAAGATTTACTTGTATTTTAATCAAAATTGTGCAACTGCAGATTGGTGCATCAAGTATATAAATCATGCAAAACATAACTAAATAATGGGAAAACTATCATCCAAAAGCATGAAACAACAATAGTTCTTGCATGTAAAGTTTTTGCTTTTCGTAACAACCTTAAATGCTATGGAGTTTTGATTCCCAAGCCTTCTAAACACACTCTTGCACCAATCTAATCAAATCAGAATATAATCTTCATTGGAATCATACTAGTCGATCACCAATGGAACGTAGTATCTATTAATGAATCACAACAAAACTAAACACGACACAACACAAAAGACCCTTTAAATCAATCCACTCATGTCCCAAACTTATCCAAAACACTCAACAACCTATTTCAAACACAGATGCCTTAAAAATCTATTGAATCATTCCAAATGACAACTATCAATCCATACATTATATTTGACCATTGGGGAAGGAAACAAGGTGCCAAGGACCAATAAACTACTCGTATTAACTAGAGAAGAATAGAGAATTAAATAACAGTGGGGAATGAAAGTAATCAGAAATCAAACAAAAAATAATGTGTGATTGATGAAAAGAAGTCAAATCAAGGTAAACGACCATTTAAATAAGATTTACTTGTATTTTAATCAAAATTGTGCAACTGCAGATTGGTGCATCAATGTATTCATGAAACCTTAACTAAATACATGGGAAATGAACTACTCATACAAAAGCATAAAAAACAATAGTTCTTGCATGATAGTTTTTGCTTTTCGTAACAACCTTAAATGCTATGGAGTTTTGATTCCCAAGCCTTCTAAACACACTCTTGCACCAATCTAATCAAATCAGAATATAATCTCATTGGAATCATACTAGTCGATCACCAATGGAACGTAGTATCTATTTAATGAATCACAACACAAACTAAACTACGACACACACACAAAAGACCCTTTAAATCAATCCACTCATGTCCAAAACTTATCACAACACTCAACATCTATTTCAAACATAGATGAATTAAAAATCTATTGAATCATTCCAATGACAACAACTATCAATCCATACAACAATATACTACATTAGGGGAAGGAAACGAAGGTGCAAGGACAATAAACTACTGTATTAACTAGAGAAGAATAGAGAATTAAATAACAGTGGGGAATGAAAGTAATCAGAAATCAACAAAAAATGAATGTGTGATTGATGAAAAAGAAGTCAAATCAAGGTAAAACGACCATTAATATAGATTTACTTGTATTTTAATCAAAATGTGCAACTGCAGATTGGTGCATCAATGTATTCATGAAACCTTAACTAAATACATGGGAAATGAACTACTCATACAAAAGCATGAAACAACAATAGTTCTTGCATGGAAAGTTTTTGCTTTTCGTAACAACCTTAAATGATATGGAGTTTTGATTCCCAAGCCTTCTAAACACACTCTTGCACCAATCTAATCAAATCAGAATATAATCTTCATTGGAATCATACTAGTCGATCACCAATGGAACGTAGTATCTATTTAATGAATCACAACCAAAACTAAACACGACACAACACAAAAGTCCCTTTAAATCAATCCACTCATGTCCAAAACTTATCCACAACACTCAACAACCTATTTCAAACACAGATGCCTTAAAAATCTATTGAATCATTCCAAATGAAAACTATCAATCCATATAATAATATTTTGACCATTAGGTGAACGAAACAAGGTGCCAATGACCAATAAACTACTCGTATTAACTAGGGAAGAATACAGAATTAAATAACAGTGGGGAATGAAAGTAATCAGAAATCAAACAAAAAATGAATGTGTGATTGATGAAACAGAAGTCAAATCAAGGTAAAACGACCATTTAAATAAGATTTACTTGTATTTTAATCAAAATTGTGCAACTGCAGATTGGTGCATCAATGTATTCATGAAACCTTAACTAAATACATGGGAAATGAACTACTCATACAAAAGCATGAAACAAAATAGTTCTTGCAGTAAAGTTTTTGCTTTTCGTAACAACCTTAAATGCTATGGAGATTTGATTCCCAAGCCTTCTAACACACTCTTGCACAATCTAATCAAATCAGAATATAATCTTCATTGGAATCATACTAGTCGATTACCAATGGAACGTAGTATCTATTAATGAATCACAACCAAAACTAAACACGACACAAACCAAAGACCCTTTAAATCAATCCACTCATGTCCAAAACTTATCCACAACACTCAACAACCTATTTCAAACACAGATGCCTTAAAAATCAATTGAATCATTCAAATGACAACTATCAATCCATACAATAATATTTTGACCATTAGGGAAGGAAAACAAGGTGCCAAGGACCAATAAACTACTCGTATTAACTAGAGAAGAATAGAGAATTAAATAACAGTGGGGAATGAAAGTAATCAGAAATCAAACAAAAAATGAATGTGTGATGATGAAAAAAGAAGTCAAATCAAGGTAACACGACCATTTAAATAAGATTTACTTGTATTTTAATCAAAATTGTGCAACTGCAGATTGGTGCATCAATGTATTCATGAAACCTTAACTAAATACATGGGAAATGAACTACTCATACAAAAGCATAAAACAACAATAGTTCTTGCATGGATAGTTTTTGCTTTTCGTAACAACCTTAAATGCTATGGAGTTTTGATTCCCAAGCCTTCTAAACACACTCTTGCACCAATCTAATCAAATCAGAATATAATCTTCATTGGAATCATACTAGTCGATCACCAATGGAACGTAGTATCTATTTAATGAATCACAACCAAAACTAAACACGACACAACACAAAAAGCCCTTTAAATCAATCCACTCATGTCCAAAACTTATCCACAACACTCAACAACCTATTTCAAACACAGATGCCTTAAAATCTATTGAATCATTCAAATGACAACTATCAATCCATACAATAATATTTTGACCATTAGGGGAACGAACAAGGTGCAAGGACCAATAAACTACTCGTATTAACTAGAGAAGAATAGAGAATTAAATAACAGTGGGGAATGAAAGTAATCAGAAATCAAACAAAAATGAATGTGTGATTGATGAAACAATCATGAACCTTGTATTTTAATAAAACTTGTGCAAAACTGCAGATAGATTGGTGCATCAATGTATTCATGAAACCTAACTAAATACATGGGAAATGAACTACTCTACAAAAGCATGAAACAACAATAGTTCTTGCATGTAAAGTTTTTGCTTTTCGTAACAACCTTAAATGCTATGGAGATTTGATTCCCAAGCCTTCTAAACACACTCTTGCACCAATCTAATCAAATCAGAATATATCTTCATTGGAATCATACTAGTCGATTACCAATGGAACGTAGTATCTATTTAATGAATCACAACCAAAACTAAACACCGACACAACACAAAATACCCTTTAAATCAACACTCATGTCCAAAACTTATCCACAACACTCAAAACCTATTTCAAACACAGATGCCTTAAAAATCTATTGAATCATTCCAATGACAACTATCAATCCATACAATAATATTTTAACCATTAGGGAAGGAAACAAGGTGCCAAGGACCAATAAACTACTCGTATTAACTAGAGAAGAATAGAGAATTAAATAACAGTGGGGAATGAAAGTAATCAGAAATCAAACAAAAAATGAATGTGTGATTGATGAAAAAGAAGTCAAATCAAGGTAAAACGACCATTAAATAAGATTTATTGTATTTTAATCAAATTGTGCAACTGCAGATTGGGTGCATCAATGTATTCATGAAACCTTAACTAAATACATGGGAAATGAACTACTCATACAAAAGCATGAAACCACAATAGTTCTTGCATGTAAAGTTTTTGCTTTTCGTAACAACCTTAAATGCTATGGAATTTGATTCCCAAGCCTTCTAAACACACTCTTGCCAATCTAATTAAATCAGAATATAATTCATTGGAATCATACTAGTCGATCACCAATGGAACGTAGTATCTAATTTAATGAATCACAACCAAAACTAAACACGAACAAACAAAAGTCCCTTTAAATCAATCCACTCATGTCCAAACTTATCCACAACACTCAACAACCTATTTCAAACACAGATGCCTTAAAAATCTATTGAATCATTCAAATGACAACTATCAATCCATACAATAATATTTGACCATTAGGGGAAGGAAACAAGGTGCCAAGGACAATAAACTATCGTATTAACTAGAGAAGAATAGAGAATTAAATAACAGTGGGGAATGAAAGTAATCAGAAATCAAACAAAAAATGAATGTGTGATTGATGAAAAAGAAGTCAAATCAAGGTAAAACGACCATTTAAATAAGATTTACTTGTATTTTAATTAAAATTGTGCAACTGCAGATTGGTGCATCAATGTATTCATGAAACCTTAACTAAATACATGGGAAATGAACTACTCATACAAAAGCATGAAACAACAATAGTTCTTACATGTGAAGTTTTTGCTTTTCGTTACAACCTTAAATGCTATGGAGTTTTGATTCCCAAGCCTTCTAAACACACACTTGCACCAATCTAATCAAATCAGAATATAATCTTCATTGGAATCATACTAGTCGATCACCAATGGAACGTAGTGTCCATTTAATGAATCACAACCAAAACTAAACACGACACAACACAAAAGTCCCTTTAAATCAATCCACTCATCTCAAAAACTTATCCACAACACTCAACAACCTATTTCAAACACAGATGCCTTAAAAATCTATTGAATCATTCCAAATGAAAACTATCAATCCATATAATAATATTTTGACCATTAGGTGAACGAAACAAGGTGCCAAGGACAAAAACTACTCGTATAAAACTAGGAAGAATACAGAATTAAATAACAGTGGGGAATGAAAGTAATCAGAAATCAAACAAAAAATGAATGTGTGATTGATGAAACAGAAGTCAAATCAAGGTAAAACGACCATTTAAATAAGATTTACTTGTATTTTAATCAAAATTGTGCAACTGCAGATTGGTGCATCAATGTATTCATGAAACCTTAACTAAATACATGGGAAATGAACTACTCATACAAAGCATAAAAACAACAATAGTTCTTGCATGGATAGTTTTTGCTTTCGTAACAACCTTAAATGCTATGAAGTTTGATTCCCAAGCCTTCTAAACACACTCTGCACCAATCTAATCAAATCAGAATATAATCTTCATTGGAATCATACTAGTCGATCACCAATGGAACGTAGTTCTATTTAATGAATCACAACCAAAACTAAACACGACACACACAAAAGACCCTTTAAATCAATCCACTCATGTCCAAAATTATCCAAAACACTCAACAACCTATTTCAAACACAGATGCCTTAAAAATCTATTGAATCATTCCAAATGACAACTATCAATCCATACAATAATATTTTACCATTAGGGAAGGAAACAAGGTGCCAAGGACCAATAAACTACTCGTATTAACTAGAGAAGAAGAGAATAAATAACAGTGGGGAATGAAAGTAATCAGAAATCAAACAACAAATGAATGTGTGATTGATGAAAAAGAAGTCAAATCAAGGTAAAACGACCATTTAAATAAGATTACTTGTATTTAATCAAAATTGTGCAACTGCAGATTGGTGCATCAAGTATTCATGAAACCTTAACTAAATACATGGAAATGAACTACTCACCAAAAGCATGAAACAACAATAGTTCTTGCATGTGAAGTTTTTGCTTTTCGTAACAACCTTAAATGCTATGGAGTTTTGATTCCCAAGCCTTCTAAAACACACTTGCACCAATCTAATCAAATCAGAATATAATCTTCATTGAATCATACTAGCGATCCCAATGGAACGTATGTCATTTAATGAATCACAACCAAAACTAAACACGACACAACACAAAAGTCCCTTTAAATCAATCAATCATCTCAAAAACTTATCACAACACTCAAAACAACCTATTTCAAACACAGATGCCTTCAAAATCTATTGAATCATTCCAAATGAAAACTATCAATCCATATAATAATATTTT
>JACCIY010001347.1:0-38441 GCA_025506505.1 Flaveria sonorensis
GTACTAGGGTTTCAATAAGAATTTGGGGTTGTTAAATAAATAAATAAAATATGTTTTAATCCAATAAAAAGAAATATACGATCTGGTAATTTATATGGAGAGAAATAAAATCATTTATAATGATTTGTAAAGTTAATTATAAAATATAAATAATTTTATAATTATCATGATTAATATATTAAAGGTAACGTGTTGACCAATAATAATTTAGTGATTTAAACTATTATTAAAGTATAAATTTGTTAAAAATATTTATAAAAAAATTAAAGCATTTAAAGTAATAAATTTACAAAAAATATTTAGGTGACTTTAAAAATAAATAAAGTTTACAAAACTGATTTTTATAATTTTTAGAAATTTTCTATAATTTTTTTAAGGCTGAAAAGCCTAAAAAAACGTTGAGGTTGCCCGGGTTCTAACCCGGGACCTCTAGGGGGGACATGAGTGTGGTTTACCATTAGGCTAGGGCCGAAGCCTTGTTAAGAGATGGTCTTAAGTTTTAAAAACACAATTACAAAGAAACCCCCAAACCATATGAACCATAGAAATTTTTGAACCAAATGAAGATCAATTCGTTATTATTAATGCTTATGATCATGGGCTTTTGTTCCCCATGTAAAATCGAGTATGAAGATGGGTTTAATTACCCGGTTGAAGTCGAACTGACGAGGAGACAACGACGAACAGCCGCGACCGAAGCTTGATTCTGTTTGACGTGCAATTGGTGATGATAACCAAATTAACTTCGGGTGAAGCTTCAGATGATGTTGTTCTAAGCCTCAATCAATTGATGTTCAGAATGCCGGATGGTGATGATCTCTTGGTTGCAGGTCACGATGGAAGTGGGGATCGAATGCGGGGTTTGTGTGTTTCTCAGATGAAATTGCAAGTGGTAATAGATTAGGGATAGTTAAACGATTGTTCAAGTTTAATTAATTGGATTATTATTGAGTCTTGAATGCCAAACGGCTCTATTGATAATGGCAACGGTTACTCGGGTCATTCGAGTTCATAACCGTTGTTTAAACGCGATTAAGGTTTAAAACGGTTTCGAATCATGCACACGAACGATTGGGATAGTTTGGTGTCGAAATAAGAAGGATTTCAGGGGTTTTGGCCTCGCCGGAGAGTCGGCCGGGGTGGCCGGAGTTGGCCGCCGGATTTACGGGGAAAGAGGGAAGGGGGGTTTGGGTTTTAGTCTTTAACAATTGGTACCTCAACTTTGAATTCTTGTTATTTTATGCTAAAACTTTCATTTTAAGTTTTCAAATTGACATTAAGGCTCCCCAAACTTATTTAAAGTTATATATATATATATATATATATATATATATAATATAATATATATATATATAATTATATATTTATATTAACTTACTTAATTTTTATTATTTTTATATTATTATTATTTTTTTTATTATTATCATTTAGGGTAGAACTTATAATAATAAACAAAAGTTATAATTACAAGTATATATTATTCTTATTATTATTATTTTATTATTATTATTATTATTATATATTATTATTATTATTATTATTATATTATATTATTATTATTATTATATTATTATATATTATATTATTTAAATATAACAATTTATTAACTTGTAAATTAACAGGAAATCAAACATAAATGGCCCACATAATTTCATAAATGACAGAAATATCCTTACAAATGCATAACAAAGTTAACTTTTATTTAACAAAAACACGAAAGGTTACAGTCTCCCCAACTTTTAAGAATTTCGTCCCGAAATTAAGAAGAACTAAACGAACAAATACGGGTATTTCTTCTTCATATGCTCCTCACGCTCTCAAGTAAACTCAGGTCCACGCTTATTCTCCCAACGAACCTTGATGATTGGGGTGGTAGTGGTCCTAGTCTTCTTCATGATACGATCCATGACTTCAACGGGTTTCTCAACAAAATGTAATGACTCGTCGATCTGGATGTCATCTAATGGGACATGCAGACTTTCGTCAGCCAAACATTTTCTCAAATTTGAGACATAGAAAACAGGATGAACCCCTCTAAGATCGGAAGGTAGTTCCAGTTTATAAGCCACTTTCTCAATCCTTTTCAGGATCTTAAAAGGTCCTACAAATCGTGGAGCTAATTTACCCTTCTTCCCAAAGCGAACGACTCCCTTCCATGGTGAGACTTTAAGAAGAACCATATCCCCAACTTGGAATTCCAACGGCTTGCGTCGTTTATCGGCATAACTCTTTTGTCGACTTCTAGCCACTTCAAGGTTCTTGCGAATCATGGAGACTTTATCGGTCGTTTCTTGTATGAGCTTAGGACCAGTGATGAAATTTTCACCAATTCAGTCCAGCAGATCGGAGAACGACATTTACGACCATGAAGCGCTTCGAAAGGTGCCATCTTGATACTCGAGTGGTAACTATTATTATACGAAAATTCTGCGAGAGGTAAATGCGTATCCCAGTCACCACCAAAGTCAAGGACACAAAGACGTAGCAAATCCTCTAGGGTTTGAATGGTTCCCCGGTTTGACCGTCGTTTGAGGATGGTAAGCCGTGCTTAAATCCAGTTGAGTACCCAAGAGTCTTGGATAGACGACCAAAAGTGCGAAGTGAAATGAGTGTCTCGGTCGGATATGATATGCAAAGGTACGCCATGACGACTCACAATCTCATCAATATATACGAGCTAACCTTGATGTTTTGTAAGTGTCACGTATGGGTATGAAATATGCCGACTTGGTCAATCGGTCAACGATCACCCATATGCTATCATGACCACGAGAGGTGCGAGGTAGTTTGGTTATGAAGTCCATAGATATGTGTTCCCATTTTCACATAGGAATCTCGAGTTGTTCAAGCATCCTAGGACGTTGATGTTCAGCTTTAACCTTCGTACACGTAAGACACTTAGCTACGTAAGTTGCTATGTCTTTCTTCATTCCAGGCCACCAGTATTGACCACGCAGATCCATATACATCTTATCGGAACCAGGTTGAATTGAGTAACGAGTTTGATGAGCTTCATTCATGATAAAGGTAAGAAGATTATCACGGTTTGGAACCCAAATTCAATTCAAGAAATACATCAACCCATTGGGTTTCGTTTCTAGTTGAGCTAGAAGATTGTACTCCAATTCCTCTCCCATTTTAGCTTCCTCTTGAACCGCTTGTTGAGCCTCCAAGATGCAGGTCTCGATGTCATTCTCAATCCTCAAATTTTGCAGCAGCACCGTAGTCTCGCTAACATCTAGACGAATCTCAGTAAAAATTCTCCCAAGGTATAAACCATTGTCGTCGATTGTGAATTTCTTGAAACGAGATCATCTTATTTTGAATCTTACGACTTAGTGCTTCGGCTACGACATTTGCCTTTCCAGGGTGGTAACGAATGTCACAGTCATAATCACTAATCAACTCGACCCAACGTCGTTGTCTCATGTTGAGATCCTTTTGATTGAAAATGTGTTGTAGGCTTTTGTGATCGGTATAGACTATACAGTGCGTGCCATAAAGGTAATGTCTCCAAATCTTTAGGGCAAAAACCACAGCACCAAGTTCAAGATCATTGTCGTGTAATTCACCTCATGGACCTTCAATTGCCTCGATGCATATGCTATGACCTTTCCTCGTTGCATGAGAACACAACCAAGGCCTTGTTTAGATGCATCACAATACACGATGAAATCATTGTTTCCATCGGGAAGGGTCAAGAAAGGAGCATTACATAACTTGTGCTTTAATGCTTCAAAGGCTTCCTCTTGTTCAGACCCCCACTCGAATGGTTTATTCTTTTGAGTCAAGGAAGTAAGCGGCTTCGCGATTCTAGAGAAGTTGGCAATGAAACATCGATAATAGCCAGCAAGACCAAGGAAAGAACGAACTTCGTTTGGAGTTGTAGGAACACACCAATTTTTCACAGCTTCCACCTTTGTAGGGTCAATGTGAATTCCTTGGCTATTCACCATGTGTCCTAGAAATTGGACCTCCTCAAGCCAAAATTCGCACTTTGAGAACTTTGCGTACAGTTGTTCTTTCTTCAATAGCTCAAGAAATTGTCGCAAGTGAAGTTCGTGATCGATTTTGGACTTGGAATAGATAAGTATGTCATCAATAAAGACAATCACAAACTTGTCTAGATACGGCTTGCATACTCGATTCATGAGATACATAAAGACAGTAGGAGCATTTGTTAAACAAAGGGCATTACCATGAACTCATAGTGTCCATATCGAGTACGGAACGCAGTTTTTGGGATATCATCATCATGAACTCGTAATTGATGATAGCCAGAACGTAAGTCAATCTTTGAGAAAATAGCAGCTCCTTGAAGTTGGTCAAAAAGATCATCGATGCGAGGAAGAGGGTAGCGGTTCTTGATGGTAAGTTTGTTAAGCTCACGATAATCGATGCACATACGAAACGATCCATCTTTCTTATTCACGAACAGAACAGGTGCATCCCAAGGTGATGAGCTAGGATGGATAAAGCCCTTGTCGGACAGTTCTTGAAGTTGACTAGCTAGCTCTTGCATTTCCAACGGTGCAAGTCGATATGGTGACTTAGCCACGGGGTTCGCTCCCAGAATTAAATCGATCTTAAACTTGACTTCAAGCACGGGAGGTAAACCACTAAGGTCATCGGGAAATACTTCAGGAAAGTCTCGTACAATCAGGACATCCTTAAGGTCCTTCTCCTTGACTTTCGTGTTGACCACGTAAGCCAAGAAAGCCATGTAATTCTTGCTTAGACATTTTCAGGCTTGAGTACACGACATGAGTTTGAGTCCTTTGGAGGATTTTTTGCCGAATACTTTCAATGTATCCTCCGAAGGCAAAGGAATTCGAATGCACTTCTCGAAACAAATAATTTCAGCATGATGTTTGGCTAACCAATCCATGCCAATGATAACGTCAAAGCTCCCAAGTTTCATAGGAATAAGGTCGATAAAGAAATCAAGTTCGTTTAGGCTCAAAATGCAATCACGAATAACGACATCAACGGTGATGGGTTCTCCATCGGCGACTTCGAGAGTAAGAGGTCCTTCTAATTTCGTATGTGGCTTAGCAAGTATAAGCTCAAATTCTAACGAGACAAAACTCTTATCGGCTCCTGAGTCAAACAGAACGTAGGCATAAGAATTATTAATAAGAAACATACCTGTTCAGTTTGCTTGTGCTTGGTTTGCATTGATGTTGAAGGCACGTCCTCGGGCTTGTGGTACATTACCCGCAAGACGAGGGCATTGTGGGTGAAAATGACCAGGTTCCCCACAATTGTAGCAAGCATGATTAGCAAGCATTGTTTGGTGCACGGTGACAAGTAGCCACCAAGTGTCCATACTTACCGCACAGTGTACAGGTGCGGCACGGGGTATTACCCGCATGATGATACCTACAGACATTGCACAAAGGTAGAGGACCAGCATAGGCCCTAGCAACAGGTGCTTGTGCCATATGAACGGGTTGTCTTTGAGGTACCTTGGGTGTAGCCACAGTGAAATTACGAGCCGGTGTGAACTTGCATTTCTTGTTGTTGTAAGACGGTTCATTCTTACTCTCCTTAGCTGCTTCAGGGACCACCTTTTCAGTCTTTTTAGCACCTTTGATAGACAAGGTGCCCGCTCGAATATGGTTTTCAGTAAGTTGAGTGGTGATGGTAATGGCATCTTCCAAAGTTGTGGGTCTACTTCCCACCGCGGCATCTTGGATTTGAGGTGGCACCCCTTTGATAAACTTCTCAATGTTTCTAGGAACAGTGTTAACCATGTGAGGCAATAGGATGCTCAACTCATGATGCCTAGTTGAATAGGCCAAATGATCTCCACCATCTTGCTTGAGATTCCAAAACTCCTCCAACTTTTGCAGCTCACTTCTCGGGCAGAACTTTTGGATGGCAATATTCTTGAATTCATCCCAACTTAGTGTCAACACAGCATCAGCACCACAGTTCCTCTTCTCACTATTCCACACGTAAGTGCCCTTTGTTGAAACATACTCGTGGCATAACGGACTTTGAGCGCCTCGGGACACTCACAGTTAATGAAGGTGTTTTCCATGCTTTCGAACCACTCGAGAAGTCCAGTGGCTCCTTCCTTTCCACTAAAGCTAGTGGGTTTGCAGGAGCTAAAGTGCTTGAACATGCAGGTTTGGTTGTTTCGCCCTTGATTCGCACTATTCTCTCCTTGCCCATTACCATTGTTGTTGTTACTAGAGTTGGTCATCAAGGTGCCATTCAGTTGGGCAACCATGGTCGGAATGTCAGCAGCCATTTGACGGGCAATCATGGCGGCTAATTTGCGGTCGAAGCTACCATGCTTTCCATGATGACGAGGCATGCTGGATACAAAGTAAGTTAGTCACAGAAATTTGGAGGTAGAAGATAATAAATCAAACAAAGATTATTCAAGACTTGTAAAACACACATGGAATGATTCCATTTGGTAACACATTACCATTTGGAAACATTGACACAGTAAGGTGAGTTAACTCCAATTGCCTTAGAAACTTGTGTATATTGACCATAGTTTATCACTCATCCCAGAAATCCCCAGGTAAGCATAACTAGTCCCACTGGATTTATGTGAAATACTTACCTTAGCCCGAAGGATTTTTGCCAGGAAATCCAGAATACAGGTGTCTATGTGTCACACAATATTTCTTTAGGTTCATGGAATTAAAACCTTGATGAGATTTTCATAGATTAGATATATAGTCTAAAGATTTGAATCTTTCGATATAAAGCGTACATTCCCACGTGTCGTCGAGAATAAGTTTAAGAGATTTCATCGTCGAGAGAATAAAGGATTAAGAATAAGTTTTAGGGGAGACAAGGCGACCAAGTTTCTCAATTACAAAGCAATCCTAACTAAAGGCATCAAGTTGCACATTAAGAGGCCTTCCTAAATAGGTAGCATCATGTAGCATGCAACAATATATATTTACAAGATCATAAAGATTTTTCTTATGAGGTTCATGCATCAACTATAGTCTAGGTCACCATTTCTAATAACCTAAATCCCTATAGTTATGGGCACTGATACCAATTTGTCACACCCCAACCTTAACGGCGAAAACGTCGAGATGTGAGGGTTAAGATTGTTCACAGCCACATAACACTACCATAAATTGTAAATATAATTATTCATAAGTTGAAATAAACATTACAACCAAATGTCTCAACGAAATAAAGTAAACAAAATTCAACTTCCAAGTTTCAAGATATTTTATTCATTTTTCCTAGAACCAAATCCTAAGTGTAAGCATGCTTCAAAAGATAATCATCAACCTTGTGCATTTCCTGAAACATGTTAAAAATAAAGGTCAACTTTGAAAGTTGGTGAGTTTCCATGGGTTAAGCATACATATATATATAAAAGTTTACAAGTAGCAATTCATATCAATGGTTACAAGTAAAGCAAGTTTATAGATAACATATAGCTACAATCAAACCTTGACCAAGAATATCATTTACAAGTTATAATGATTAGCTAAGTGTACTTGGTTCCCATGATGAACAAGCATACGTCATCAGGAGCCGGCAATAACCTCGGCTTTAGCACCAAATAGGCTTGTCAGTCCCATAGATCTATGACGTCGCCAGGCTAGCAATAGTTAATGATTGTCAACATATAATGTCCATCATATTAGACTCACAATATTACAAATAACTATGACAAAAAGTAAAGATGAATTGCGTGGGCATTTACAAGTACCAAGATGTTTACAAGTGCAAGTTTATAAAGTTAACATGTTTCATCCCAAAAGATGTGAAATAAAGTAAAAGAAGGGCATAAAAACTCACATGATATATATATATATAAGATGATAATAAGAAATAAACGATGCTCCAACGATTTTCTTTTACAAGTTACCTAACATATATATATATATTTCAATGTTAAGTTTAAAGGTACTATTAACGATTAAAAGTGTATTAGGGTTTCAATAGGAATTTGGGGTTGTTAAATAAATAAATAAAATATGTTTTAATCCAGTAAAAAGAAATATACCATCTTGGTAATTTAATATGGAGAGGAAATAAAATCATTTATAATGATTTGTAAAGTTTAATTATAAAATGTAAATAAATTTTATAATTATCATGATTAAACTATTATTAAAGGTAACGTGTTGACCAATAATAATTTAGTGATTTAACTATTATTCAAAGTTTATTTTTATAAAAATAAACTAAGTATAACATTTGTTAAAAATATTTTATAAAAATATTAAAGTATTTAAAGTAATAAATTTACAGAAAATATGTAGGTGACTTTAAAAATAAATAAAGTTTACAAAACTAATTTTTATAATTTTTAGAAATTTTCTATAATTTTTTTAAAGGCTGAAAAGCCCTAAAAAAATGTTTGTGGTTGCCCGGGTTCGAACCCGGGACCTCTAGGTGGACATGAGTGTGGTTTACCATTAGGCTAGGGCCGAAGCCTTGTTAAGAGATGATTCTTAAGTTTTAAAAACACAATTGCAAAGAAACCCCCAAACCATATGAACCCTAGAACGATTTGAACCAAATTGAAGATCAATTAGTTATCATTAACGCTTATGATCATGGGCTTTTGTTCCCCATGTAAAATCGAGTATGTAGATGGGTTTAATTATCCGGTTGAAGTCGAACTGATGAGGAGACAGACGACGAACAGGCCGTGACCGAAGCTTGATTCTATTTGACGTGCAATTGGTGATGATAACCAAATTAACTTCGGGTGAAGCTTCAGATGATGTTCTTGATTCTAAGCCCTCAATAAATTGAGGTTCAGAATACCCGGATGGTGATGATCTCTTGGTTGCAGGTCACGATGGAAGTGGGGATCGAATGCCGGGTTTATGTGTTTCTCAGATGAAATTGCAAGTGGTGATAGATTAGGGAAAGTTAAACGATTGTTCAAGTTTAATTAATTGGATTATTATTGAGTCTTGAATGCCGAACAACTCGATTGATAATGGCGACGGTTACTCGGGTCATTCGAGTTCATAACCGTTGTTTAAATGCGATTAAGGTTCTAAAACGGTTTCGAATCATGCACACGAACCGATTGGGATAGTTTGGTGTCAAAATACGAAGGATTTCAGGGGTTTTGGCCTTGCCGGAGTGTCGGCCGAGGGGTGGCCGGAGTTGGCCGCCGGATTTACGAGGAAAGAGGGAAGGGGGGTTTGGGTTTTAGTACTTTACACAATTGGTCCCTCAACTTTGAATTCTTGTTATTTTATGCTAAAACTTTCATTTTAAGTTTTCAAATTGACACTAAGGCCCCCCAAACTTATTTAAAGTTATATATATATATATATATATATATATATATATATATATATATATATATTTTATATATTAACTTACTTAACTTTTATAAATTATTTTTATTATTATTATTATTTTTTATTATTATCATTTAGGGTAGAACTTATAATAATAAACAAAAGTTATAATTACAAGTATTATTATTATTATTATCATTATTATTATTATTATTATTATTAAATATGACAATTTATTAACTTGTAAATTAACAAGAAATCAAACATAAATAGACCACATAATTTCATAAATGACAGAAATGGTCCTTACAAATGCATAACAAAGTTAACTTTTATTTAACGAAAACACGAAAGGTTACATGTATGTTGTGGCTTTACCTATTATGTATGAGTGCATAAGTAAAGTATTACGTACCGAAAGTGAAATATAATGAATGACGCGAATGGAGGTAATGAACGATGAGACCTTTGACGCCCGCCCCGATACTGTGTCAGCTTTCGAGCATGAGTCGGGGGTTTGATTACAGGCCCAAGCATAGTATCAGCTTTTGAGCATGAGTCGGGGGTGTGGCGTGTGAGAGTGATGAGATCTTTGTTGCTCACCTTGGTACTGTGTCAGCTTTCGAGCATGAGTCGGGGGTTTGTTTACAGGCCCCGGCACAGTATCAGCTTTTGAGCATGAGCCGGGGGTGTTGTATACGAGATGGGATCCTTGTCGCGTACCCTGGTACTGTGCCAGCTTTCGAGCATGAGTCGGGGGTTTGTTTACATGCCCGGGCATAGTATCAGCTTTCGAGCATGAGTCGGGGGTATTGCATGAGACAGGATCTGGATGATGGTGAGAGATGTAATAATTGTATGATGTTGAACGATGATGAAGATAATAATAATTATTATCAATGTGTACGTATGATGTGTGATCACAAACGAATGTAAAGGTTATGTTTTAACGAAAGTAAGATATTTTAATTATAAAACTAGAACTCACTCAACGTCGCTGACTTTTTGTATGCATAATAGTTGGCAGGTTTTTGGTGTTGATGCTGAGGAGGTGCAGGCATGGATGCATAAGCTACTGGGAGCGTTTTGAGGCTGGCATTCACATTTTGATATGATGTTGTATTTTGAAATTTACATGAATGATGTAATGAAATGATATGTTTTAACTTATAAATAGGAAGTTTTTAAATTCTGCTGTGATAATGATGTATCTTTTAAATGTTTTTATGCAATGATTGACTAACTATGGGGTTTCCGGAAACGGGGCCTTACACAAAGCTATGAATGCCCTTTAATGGTTGTGTGTGCTTGTTTAACTTGATGAAATTTTGAATCTTGTGGGTGTTACAACCATATTATGTTGGAAAACCATGTGTGTTAGAACATTTATTTAAGAATTGCAGAAGCTAGTATGTAGTTTATGGCATTTCACTAGAAAATGGTGAATGAGGGTTGGATATTTAGTAAAGTTGAACAAGTATGCATCTCGTAACTTTGTTTATGTGTAACTATAGATAATGCACAGATTTATGGTTCGTGTATTCGTGTTAGGACATTCATAAGTTGAAGATTTACATAGCTATTATTACATTACGTGAACTGAGGTGGTTACCATTTGTTCATCGCGTTAACTTTCTAAAGATTTATGGGTTTGGTATCCTTGACGGGAGTCCAAACCATCTTTAACACTACTTAACATTATCATTGATTCTTCATAGCATAACTTTAAGTTGCTATTATGTGTTTATCATTCTAGCTTTCCAAAGAGTTATATAACTAGATAACCTTTATAGGAGTCTAGTTTACATCCATGTTTTATGTGTAGAAAATGATCTCACCATAGGTTCATCCATGTTGTCATTGGTATGCTAAGCGGATTCGAAGTCTAAGGGATATCTTCCTCTGATTGATTATCTTCATATTTGTTTACTTTTTCAAATTAGATTAATTGTTAGTTAATTTAGTTAATCATAATATTCACAAATCATATTTCATCGGCTAGATTATGATAAAGACTTAGTATTAGGGGCTTATCGATACTTAGTTCTTACCAAAAACTACTGATGTGTGTAAACTATATATATATTTTTAGTAAGGATTGTTTCACACAATTGAGTTTTTATTTAAGAAACGATTACCACTCTTAAACCAACTACACACAATAGGCAAGTGCACCTATCGCATAGTAGTACAGTCTTAGGCAAGAATCGAGTATATATCCGTGGACACGAAAGCTTCTGATGCTAAGTCTTTGTCATTATCTAACCGATAAACGATGAGTTGTAAATATTATGATTAACTAAATTAACTAACAACTAAACTAATTGAATTAAGTAAACAAAGATGAAGATAATCAATCAATAGAAGATATCACTTAGACTTCGAATCCGCTTAGCATAACAATGACAATATGCATGAACCTATGGTGAGATCATCTTCTACACATGCAACATGGATGTAAACTAGACTCCTGTCAAGGTTATCTAATTATATAACTCGTTAGAAAGCTAAAATGATAAACACATAATAGCCACCTAAAGTTATGCCATGAAGACCCAATGATATTATTAAGCCAAAGTTGAAGATGGTTAGGACTCCCGTCAAGGATACCAAACCCACAAATATTTGGAAACTTAACACGATGAACACACGGTAACAACCTCAATTCGCATAATGTAACAATAGCTATGTAAATCTTTCAATTTATGAATGTCCTAACATGAATACATGAACCATAAATTTGCGCATTATCGACAGCTACATATAAACAAAGCTAGGAGAAATTCATAACAAATACAAAGGTTTTCACAAACTCATGTATAAGAATGCACACTTGTTCAACATTACTAAATATTCAACCCTCATACAATTCCTAGTTAAATGTCATAAACCACACACTAGAATATGCAATTCATGAATAGGCCTTCTAACACACATGGTTTTCCAACATAATATGGTTGTAACACCTACAATATTCAACATTTCATCAAGTCAAGCAAGCACACACTATCATTGAAAGACATTCATAGCTTTGAAATAAACATTGATATAATCATCACCAAAGACTGCAAACACCAAGTCAAAGTACGCTAAGCTTCATCTAATCTAAGTGATTAAGAGTGTTTAGCCCATAAGGCTTACAAAAACCACAACCATACTTGAAGAGTAGAATGATTACATCAAGAATTGAGAGTTTATCAAACCAAAACAAGATAAGGTGGGTTGTATGATGTTAGATTCTTCCTTGGAGCAATAGATCTTCAATCTTAGCCTTCTTCCCTCAATAAATGCTTCAAAAACAACTTGGAGGCTGGAGAGGGCTAGGGTTTCTTGTTCGATAGTGCCAACGACCCAAATAAGACTCAAACTAGGTTAAAAAGAGTGCCTGGGCCCGAACATGGCCGTGTCCTAAAGTGACACAGTCGTGTGAGGTGTTCTTCAGCAAGTTCAGCATCACATGGCCATGTGAAAATGTCACACGGCCATAGCAGAATGTTAGGCTTCATAACTTCACTTATTTTTCTTTTTTTTTCCATAAAACTCACCAAGCGACCATCCAAAACTACAAAATTCAAATCGTATATAATTAAGCATTGATCCAAATATGTTTGCAACAAAAAAAGTATAAAAATGGGGGACAATATACATTATTAACATGTATATTTATTAACATATCAACTACACTACTGTCCGATAGGTACACTTGCCTATTATGTGTGTAGTTAGTCATAAGGTGGAAATCATTTTATAATTTTAAAGATTAATTGTGTAAAATCCATTGTTAAAGTTTATATATCAAAACACACATCAGTTGCTTTTGAGAAAGTGCCTTATTAATGAAGGCTATTGGATGAGAGTTTTGCATAAGAACAACCCCAATGCCTACCCCTGATGCATCACTTTCAAGCACAAAAGGAATGTTGAAATCTGGTAGAGAAAGTATGGGTGGGGAGCTCAATCAATGCCAACTTGAGCCGATTAAAAGCAGATGTTGCCTCGGTAGACCAGAAGAAAGCATCTTTCTTCAACAAATCCAGTAAAGGTTTAGCAATAAGACTAAAAGATTGAATAAAGTGTCTGTAGTTGCCAGCAAGATCAAGGAATCCTCGTAATTGCTTAATGGTGGTCGGTTGAGGCCAATTCTGAATTGCTTCTACTTTCTTGGGATTGGTAGCTACCCCTTCCTTGGAGATTAAATGACCCAAGTATTCAATAGTGAATCCCCCAAAGCTGCATTTAGACATCTTGGCATATAATTGTGGCTTCAGAAAAGAGTTAACACTTCTTGGAAGTAAATAAGATGTTGGAAAGATGTAACACCAGGAAATTTACAAAAAAAAGAAAAGAAAAGAAAAGTATATAGGAAGAATGGTGAAATAACCCAAGTTGAGGGGCTAAAAGTATGCAAGAGGCAAATTTCATTATTATTATATTTAAAAGAAGCATGGCCTCCCACTTCTCTACACACTAACTATTCTCAGCTGCAAAAAGAAGAAAAAGGAAGTGTTCGATCGAAGAAGAAGAAGACCTGCTTGAAGGTGAGTTTTTCGTGTGTTTTTGCTCGGTTTCAGCTGGATTTTCAGCTTCTAGACCGGGTTTTATGTGTTTCTATGTGTTTAGTTGTTTCTTTACGTGTGTTTAAGTGTTTGAACTCCTTGTACTCTCAAGTTTTGTGGAGTTTTGCTCGAAGGCTGCAATAGTTGAGGTCTAGATCTCCGGTTTTTATGTTTTATACTTGTTTTAGGGCTTAAAATGCATGTAACTTTCATTTTACAACTTTCAGCATGTTCTGACCATATGTTTATACTCTGTTTATACGGGTGAATGTATGTTTGTGTATTATTTGATGTGTTTCGTGTTTATATGCTTGTTTCAGGTGCTTGGTATGTTAGATTTGGGTTAGGAACATGTTAAAATGATGATTGGGCCTGAAAAATAGTGTAAATTCGAATTGACAACTACCCGTGCGCCTAACATAGTTCCCATGCGCCTGGAATTTTGTCCATGCGCCTAAGTGCCTGCTTATATGCCCATGTAGTGCCCATGCGCCTGGAAAGTTGTCCATGCGCCTGGAAAGTTATCCATGTGCCTAAGTCCTTTCCCATGCGCCCAAGTACCCCATGCGCCTACTGCCCAAATGCCTAATTATGGTTCATGCGCCCAAGCAGTACTCATCCGCCTAGAATTTCCTCATGCGCCTAGGTTTCCCATGCGCCTAAGTGCCCGTGCGCCTACATAGTACTCATGTGCCTGCATAGTGCTCATGCACCCAAATGCCTTAGAAAATTTTCTAGAATTTCGGGGAAATAGAAATTTATGATTAAGCCCTGGGATGTTTTGGTGGTTATGTTTGTTGGTGTTATGCATGTTTGTGGCCTGTTGTTTATGTTCCCTATTACGTATTGTTACATGACCTTACGTGGTGTGTTTATGCTCGTACGTAAAGTATTATCTTAATGAAGTGAAAGATTAATGATAATGAAAAGTGGAACCAAAGAATGAATGAAAGTCTTGCAAGCAAAATCTTATAGAGGTTCACAACTCATTGAGAGTTGTTAGCTCAACTGTGTGTTATATAGCGTGCCATTTGGCTAACCCATGAGGGTTCACACAGGAGGGTCAGTCTTTGTGACTGATCGAGATGTGCAAAAACGGGATCCTTGTCGCTTGACCCCAAAAGGTGGTTGCTTCGTGCACGATGATGGGGCATAGCATATGACAGATCTAGATAAAAGTGAAAGAAAATAATGAAAGAAAGTGCGAAAACGAATGATTATGAACAATGGTGGAAGATAATAAAAAATATTATCTAGTTGTATGTATGATGTATGATCACGTACAAAAGTAAAGAAAGTGTTTTCCTACAAAAGTAAAGTATTTTATTTATAAAACTAGAACTCACTCAGCAACGCTGACTTTTATGCATTTTTAGTTGGCAGGTAATTCATTGCTGAGGATGGCACGAGGGTAAAGCTACTTGGCGGGCAAAGACTGGCATATATTTCATGCATAATAATATTGTTGTTTTGTAATACAACTGAACGATTCTTTTGTGACCCTAAAAATACAATGATGTATTATTTGGCAACATCATATATTAATGCATGGATGATTTTTGGATAAATCAGTCCGCCGCAACGATTTTATGAAATGTATTGTATTTTATATGATTAATGCTGTGATTGACCGACTGTGGGGACTCCGGAAACGGGGCCTTACAAGTTGGTATCAGAGCCAAAGTTTAAGAGAAATGGGTAAATTATTTTAAAAACCTAAACTTAAACTGAGAATAGGACCGAGTGGAGGGATGCCAACCCAAGTAGCTACGTTCCATCAGGTAATTTACTTTCTTAAGGTTAACCGGTATTATGTGTGCGTGTTATCTGATTTATGTGCTCTTAGTAGATTTGGATACTGATGTAGTAAGGATAGGAAATGCTTTGGGGATGAAGAGTAAAGTAAGTGGCTAATCACAGCTGGCCACTGTAATTAGGGACTTACTATACTTGACATAGTCCGAGCTATTACCTTGAATGACCGTGTTGGTGTTTGAATCTTGTAGTGTTTAGAAGATGGCTGGTGGTAGATCATCGAAGGCTTCTCGAGGCGGAGTACGGGGTGGTCGTGGTGCTGGACCACGTGTCACGAGGAGAAAGACTAAGACTGCTGAGACGGCTCCTATAGAGCCCGAGCTTCATCACCAGGAGGGCGGTGATGAGAGTGCTAACTTGAGGGCCTCAATAAAGGAGGCAGTTATGGAGGAAGTTCATCAGGTCATGTAGACGATTCTGCCATCTGTAGTGACCGAGGTTATTAGAGCCATGAGGGAGGATGAGAAGAAGGAGAAAGATGAGAGAAGGAGAACCACTAGGCGAGGGGGCGAAGGAGTAGGTCTAAGGGAGATGGAGTAACCAGATACTGAGATGGTTGTCTCCAGTGATGAGGAGGAGGAGGAAGAAGTAGTGGAGGAGACTGCGAAGGGGTGCAACTATGGAGCATTCCAAAGATGCAGATTCCCAACTTTTGATGGCAATGGTAATGCTGCTGCTGCTCACCATTGGGTGAGAGAGATGGAGGAAGTGTTGGAGATCAGTGAATGTAGGGAGGATTAGAAGGTAAAGTTTGCTACCCATTCATTCGTGGACTCGGCTTTATGTTAGTGGGACAATATTGTCCAGGCCGAGGGTAGCAGGGCTATCGGGAGGATGAGGTGGAACGAACTGAAGAAGATGGTGATCGAGGAGTTTTATCTATATAAAGAACTTGACAAGATAGAGAGGGAGTTCTTGCAGTTAGAGGCGGGAACCATGACACACCAGCAGTACACGACGAAGTTTAATGAGATGGCAAGATTGGTGCTGGAACAGGTAAAGCCGGTGTCGAGGAAGATCAAGAGGTATATCCAGGGATTGCCAGCAGATATCCACAGGCACATGATTGCTGCCCGGCCGAGTACCTATAGGTCGGTGGTGGATTTGACAGGGAGATTATATGATGAGAGAGAGGTGGCTATGGTTGAGGTGAGTAGGAAGGGTGGTGGCGACAGGAACTGGAATGGGAAACGATTTGGTCATGGTGGTTTCACTCCAAAAAACAAGAAGGCAAGAACGGATGACCGGCGGGTAGTGTCGGCGGGTACAGGGGCAAAGAAATGTGGTAAGTGCGGTGAGAGACCATGTGGGGGAGTGTAAGTAGGGATTGAAAGTCTGTTTCAAGTGTGGGAGGCCCGGTCATATGGCAAAAGATTATGGGGTGATGAGGTTCTATAATTATGGTGAAGAGGGCCATCTGAGCAGAGACTGCAAGAAACTGAGGGCTGTGAGCTCTGGGGAAAAGAAGAGGACCGAGAATAAAGGGATAAGGGTAGGTGACAGAGCATTTATGATGACCAAGGTGGAGGCTAGGGTGGACCCTGATGTTGTGTCAGGTACGTTTCTTGTAAACCAAACTTGTGCCTCTGTGTTATTTGATTCTGGTGCTAGTAGGAGCTTCATTTTTGCTGCTTTCTGTGCTAAGTTGCCTGTTAGAAGTAGAAGTGTTGATGAGCCCTTCGATGTAGAAACTGCCATTGGTAAGTCTACCAGGATTTCCGACTTGATAGAGGATTGCGACATAGAACTGGAAGGCCATAAGTTCTCTGCTAAACTATTTATGATGCCCTTAGGCTGATTTGATGTAGTTCTAGGGATGGATTGGTCAGCAGCCTATAAGGTAAATATTGTGTGTTGCAAGAAGATGATCTGACTGATAGCGCCTGATGGGAGTTCAGTAACGATCTACGGTGATCGAGTTACTACGGTTCCGAAGGTGATTTCTATGGTGGTGGCCGAGAAGTGCATGAAACGGGGATGTAGTGCCTACCTAGCTTACGTGAAGGATGTGGATGCGTTAGTACCACAATTGTCTGACGTACCAGTTATGTGTGACTTTCCAGACGTGTTCCCAGAAGATTTACTAGGTGTACCACTAGACCGCGAGATCGAGTTTCAGATCGATTTGATACCTGGTGCTCAGCCCATTGCCAAGGCACTGTATCTATTGGCTCCGTTTGAGATGAAGGAACTGATGGTGCAACTGCAAGAGTTGCTGGACAAAAGGGTTCATCCGACCGAGCATCTCTCCCTGGGGTGCTCCGGTCTCGTTTGTAAAGAAAAAGGACGGTAGTATGAGGATGTGCATTGACTATCGTGAGTTGAACAAGTTGACGGTGAAGAACCGATATCCGCTACTGAGAATAGATGAATTTTTGATCAGCCCCAAGGTGCCAGTTGGTTCTCGAGGATAGACCTCCGATCTAGCTACCATCAATTGAAGGTGAAGGAGCAAGATATCCCAAAGCAGCTTTTCGCACGCGTTATGGACACTACGAGTTTATCGTTATGTCCTTTGGTCTAACTAACGCGCCAGCTGCCTTTATGGATTTGATGAACTGGGTATGTCGGCCGATATTGGATAAATCAGTGATTGTGTTTATAGATGATATTCTGATTTATTCGAAGAGCGAAGAAGAACATGCTGGTCACATTCGTGAAGTATCAGAGACACTCAGAAGAGAGAAGCTATACGCTAAGTTCTCCAAGTGTGCTTTCTGGTTGCTTGAAGTTTAGTTTTTGGGTCACGTGGTAAATTCTGAAGGGATCATGGTAGACCCGGCAAAGGTTGAGGCGGTGATGCAATGGAAGTCTCCGAAGACGCCATCCAAGATCCGCAGTTTCTTGGGTTTGGCGGGCTACTACAGGAGGTTCATCCAAGACTTTTCCAAGATAGCTTGACCATTGACCAAGTTGACCCGTAAGGACGTGAAGTTTGTATGGGGTCTGGAATAGGAGAATGCTTTTGAGGAGTTAAAGACGAGATTGACTCAAGCTCTTGTCTTGACGTTGCCCGAAGGGAGCGAAGACTTAATGGTCTATTCGGGTGCTTCTTATTCGGGATTGGGTTGCGTGCTAATGCAGAGGGGAAATTAATAGCCTATGCGTCCTGACAATTGAAAATCCACAAGGCTAATCACCCTACTCATGACTTGGAGCTAGCGGCCGTGGTCTTTGCGTTGAAGATTTGGAGGCACTATTTATACGGACGAAGTGCACTATCTTCACTAACCATAAGAGTTTGAAATACTTCTTTGAGTAGAAGGACCTCAATATGAGGCAAAGGAGGTGGCTAGAATTGATCAAGGATTATGATTATGGGATCCACTATCATCCGGGCAAGGCCAACGTAGTGGCAGATGCCCTTAGCCGAAAGGAGAAACCCGAGCCAATCTGGGTGAAGGCTTACCAGTTAGTGATGACCTCTGATGTGATGACACAGGTCAAGGGGTTCCAAGAGGAGGCGTTGAAAGAAGATCACCTAAACTCTGAAACGATGAGAGGACTAGTCTCAGAGTTGGGTGAAAACACTCTCGGAGTTAGAACCTGCTTTGGGCATATATGGATCCCTCGTTACGGAGACCTACGGGGGCAAATTATGGATGAATCTCATAAGACTCGATACTCCACTCATCCTGGTGCTACAAAGATGTATCATGATATGAAGAAAGATTACTGGTGGCCAGGTATGAAGCGTGATGTAGCGGAGTATGTGAGTAAGTGCTAAGCCATACGGGAAGATCCAACCTTTGGATATACCCGAATGGAAATGGGAGCACATCACCATGGACTTCATCAAGAAGTTACCACGTATGACAAGGGGGTACGATGCCATATGGGTGATAGTTGATCGTTTGCCGAAGAGTGCTCTCATTCTACCGATCTGTGAGACATATTCATCTGAAAGATTGGCGGATCTGTTTATCAAGGAGATTGTGACCCGTCACGGTGTACCAATGTCTATTGTGTCTGACCGTGACACTCGGTTTACATCTATGTTTTGGAAGAGATTCCATGATGCAATGGGTACGAGGTTGCATATCAGTACGGCTTACCATCCTTAGATAGATGGTCAGTTGGAGAGGACTATACAGACGCTTGAGGATATGCTCCGAGTCTGCATCATTGATTTTGGAGGAAGCTGGGACGAACACTTACCGTTAGCTGAATTCTCATACACTAATAGTTATCATGCCAGCATTGGTATGCCACCATATGAGATGCTATACGGTAGAAGATGTAGGACGCCCGTATATTAGGGTGACATTGGACAGAAGGAGTTGGGGAGCGTTGAAGTGATCAAGGTTATGACTGAAAAGTTAGAGAAGATCAAGGCCTTTATGAAGGCTGTAAAAGATAGGCAAAAGATTGGCAAAAGTCATATGCTGATAAGAGGCGTAGACTGATTCAAGGTGGGTGATAAATTTATGCTGAAGGTATCACCTTGCAAGGGGATCATTGGGTTTAGAAAGAGGGGTAAGCTGAGGCCGAGGTATATAGGACCTTTCTGAATCATCGCTTGAGTAGGAGAGATGGCCTATAGGTTAGAGCTACACGATGAGTTAAGTGGGATTCATCCAACATTGCATGTATCTCATTTGAGAAAATGCCTAGCTGATGAAAATAAGATTTTACCACTGGAGGACATTGAAGTGGATGAACAACTCAATTATGTGGAGCAACGGTGGCCATCATTGACAAAAAGAGAAGAGATTACGGAATAAAGTGGTTCCACTAGTGCGAGTACAGTGGAGGCACAGGAAGGGATCCGAGTCTACGTGGGAGACTGCGGAAGAAATGAGACAGCATTACCCACAACTGTTCGAGGAGTGACAGGTTTCGGGGATGAAAACCTCTATAAGGGGGCATGGACTTGTAACACCCGGAAATTTAAAAAAAAAGAAAAGAAAATAAAAGTATAAAGGAAGAATGATGAAATAACCCAAGTTGATGGGCTAAAAGTGTGAAAGAGGCAAACTTCATTATTATTATGTTTAAAAGAAGCATGGCCGCCCACTTTTCTGCGCACCAACTATTCTCAGCTGTAAAAAGAAGAAAAAGGAAGTGTTCGACCGAAGAAGAAGAAGAAGACCTGCTTGAAGGTGAGTTTTTCATGTGTTTTTGCTCGGTTTTAGCTGGATTTTCAGCTTCTGGACTAGGTTTTATGTGTTTCTATGTCTTTAGTTGCTTCTTTACGTGTGTTTAGGTGTTTGAACTCCTTGTGTTCTCGAGTTTGGTGGAGTTTTGCTCGAAGGCTGCAATAGGTGAGTTCTAGATCCCTGGTTTTTATGTTTTATACTTGTTTTGGGGCTGAAAATGCATGTAACTTTCATTTTATAACTTTCAGCATGTTCTGACCGTATGTTTATACTCTGTTTATACGGGTGAATGTATGTTTGTGTATGATTTGTTGTGTTTCGTGTTTATATGCTTGTTTTAGGTGCTTGGTATGCTAGATTTGGGTTAGGAACATGTTAAAATAGGAACATGTTAAAATGATGATTGGGCCTGAAAAATGATGATTAAGTATCCTCAGCTATTTGAAAGGACGATGCCAGCCGGCGAAGGTATTGATTAAATTTCGGGACGAAATTTCTTTCAACATGGGATGATGTGATAACTCATCCAAAACTCACACGATTTCGATTTCCTGTGCCAATGCAGTAGACCAGTGATGGAACACTCACCATGTAACGCAATTTCGGGACGAAAATTCTTTCAACATGGGGATAATGTGACATCCGGTAATTTTCCGTTACCAAACTCCGTTTGTTCCGTTAAGTCTTGCATACACGTGTCGGGAGCACACACTAGTTGTTGTTGAACGTTGGTGACTTAACAGTAATCAGTAATGTTAAATTGATGATAACTAAGTTAACAATGTGATTATTAAGTTATGCTTATGTGATTTAGATGTTAACTGTAATTTTATCGCGTAACGTGAAAACGTGCATATTTATTTCGTGTGTTTTGTGATAAATGGGAATTATGCATGATGTTATTTGTGATTAATAATAATTGTGTTTAGTAGTTAAAAACTATTTAAAAACTATTCAAAAAGCCTAATCTTTATAAAATACAAATTATAAGGGTTAAAAGGGTAATTATCATTAATAAAATTTAATCAAAAACCAAAATCCCAAACCCTAACCACCTACGGCCGCGACTTCATCCCCTCTCCCTCTCCCTTTGCGATTTCGGCCAAGAACACCAACAAAGCCACGGATTTGATCGATTTCAAGCATCACAACAAGTTAGAATCATCAATTGCAAGCCATTACACGTTTAAAGGTTAGATTTTTGTATGATTTGATGATTGTTCATGATTGGCCGAAAGTTCCATGCGAATTTTGCAATTGATGGTCGATACATGTTGTTTGTTGATGTTAATGTGTTTGTTAGATAGATTACATGTTAATTAACGTCAAGTATGCAATAAAGGTTGGATTTTTACGAGTTTTTATGGGATTTACATTAAGGCCGAAACCCTAGTTCGAATATTGCAATTGAGGTCGATTTTGGTTGTTTGTTGATGTTGTTATTTAGTTATGTTAGATGATGCTAGTTAACGTCGATTTTGCAAGAAAGCTTAGATTTTGATTTATGGTTCATAGGTTACTAATAATAGTAACTTTATTTTGCATGAATTGATGATTGGATGATGTATGAATGTTATGGATGTGTTTGTGATGATGATTAGATGCTAAGTTGATGTTATGAACAATTGAAAATCAAGAAGATGTGTTATAGTTCATACATTGCTAAAAATAGTAACTTTTGGTGTTGAATGTTGATGAATCATGATGATTAAGTGTTGTTGATCATGTTTAGATGTGGTCATGGACTTGAATTGGTATATAATTGATGAATTCATGAATGTAGTGTGAGTTTGATGAATTTGGGATGAACTTTCCCAAAAGGGAAACTTTAATTGTGCAAATCCTTGAATTGGATGATTTGAGCATGTTTGGGATATTAGGATCATGCTAGTGTGTTCATGGATGGTTTCTAAGGTGATTAAATGTGTTGTTTAGGTTATATGAATGTTGATTTGGTTTGTTACCTGTTTTGGCCTGTTGTGATTCGCATGACTTGTATGACAATGGTTGTATGATGATCTAGGTAGTACATGTGGTTAATGATGTGCTATATGTAATCAAGTTGTATGTTGATCATGTATGACATACTGTTGTGTTAGTATTAACGAATTATCACCTATAATGTCACCAACGGGTCAAACGGGTCAACTGGGTCAAATGTGTCTTGTCTTTCTAAACCTTGAGTTCCTTGGTTTGTAGAGCACTTAGGGTTTCATGTTGATTTTGTGTACACGTACTTATGTACTCTTGTGTTCTAGGTGACCTTTGAAGGTTGTCTTTCCCTCTTTCTTTCAAGTTAAGCTCTAAGTTAATTCTTGCGCGCATCAGGTGAGTTCTTGCCCCACTCATTTTACATCATCTCTTTTGGGGGAGATAGCATACTGTTGATCACAAACGCTTTTATATATGAGTGTGTATAATATTGATATAGTGCTGTTTACCATGGAAAGTCCTCACACTTTCGGATTGTTAATATTGAATAGCGGGGAAATCTTGGGTAGTACTACTGGGTCTGACGAGCCCCACCTGTGCGACTCGAGGTCAAACGGGTGCAATTTTGTCCTAACACATATTCGTCACGACCTGGTAAGTCGTGACGGGAGGCAACAAACGTAACACAGTCAGCTTCGATCGCGAAATCACTATGATTAATATTTTTATGTTAATAGACTAGCTATCTATTGCAATACACTACTTATGCTCTGGAAACTGTTGATTGGTTTATATTTTAACGCAAACTCTTGAACTCACCAACCATGTGTTGACTTGTTTAGTATGCTATTCTCAGGTTAAGGTTGCCAGTTGCCTAGGAGCACGCACACCAGCATCGTTGAGTTGTCTACATTGTTTGTTTACACATTTGGGTTTATTTTTCTATTAAACATTTGTGTTTGGGGCGCGTATGTTTTGCGCATTCTCTTTACATACTACTTGTTTTGAGTTTTCTAGTTTTAAAACGCTTCCGCAGTATTTTAAACGTTAACTCTGGTTTTGTTTATTAATCATATAGAGTCGTTCTTGGTAACTAATGACTGAGATCCTGGTATGTCACGCGCCTCGCGGTAAAACCCCGCTCGCGGATTTTGAGGGTGTGACAGATTGGTATCAGAGCCATTGGTTATAGGGAACTAGGTTGCATACACACACTAGACTATAACCGCACAGTTGTTAGTTACTTATCGCTTACTCTCCTTACTGTATACTCATTGGCATACGCAACACGTACTTCGCAGCATGGCATCGTCGTCCAGAAATTTAGGCAAGAGACCTGCACGATCTGAGTCACCTCCTACTTCTCCCGTACCGGATAGGGGATTTAACTGGCCTCGACATCCTTATCCTCCTAGCGAGATAGACTGGGATCAGCCTTTCATACCTCCTGAGCTCGATCCTCCGCGTAACTGGGATTTCTACCCCACTTACATAAACCGTATGGCTTATAGAGAGCGCGTACCACCAGTAGCACCTACACGACCTAGGACTAGGTCATCAACCGCCTCTACTTTGCCTACACTTCCTACCTTGAGCATCCCTCTGGAGCAGGCATTTGCAGCTTTGGTAGCCACACTGGACACAGAGCGACAGCGGATTAGAGGACTCACTGATGAGAACTCTGCATTACGATCTGAGATGCGTCAGCTGCGTTTCCAGGTAGATACGCTTCAGGAGCGACTTTCGATGGCCATTGGTGGACATCATACTCTGGCAGGCAACGTGGTAGCACTTAGTGAGCGCATGGACGCACAGGATCACCATAATATGGAGATCGATAATAGGTTTGCTGAGTTAGAGGCACAGCTAGCAGCACTCCAGATTGCTGAAGCTCCTGCACCTTTGGTGGACCCTGATGAGGAAGACCCAGAAGAAGAACCCGAGGAAGCCCCCGAAGAAGAAGAACCAGTAGAGATGGATGAGGACAGTGACGGATCTGACGTACTGGACTGATCCTACCTTTTAAATGACTTAGACTATGTAGTGTTTCTTTTCTTTGAAACCTATGTGGGAAGGGTTGTTTCCCACCCAACTGACAAACTTAAATTTTGACATTGATGGAATATTTTGTGACTCAATTGCAAATTATTTATCTTTGATTATTATTTCTGTTATAAATGTTGTGGTTGTGGTGAATGCATTATTTCTTATTGTTTACTGTACCTTGATGAGATTAATGTGTTGGATGTTACTCATTATTGTAATTGTGAATTTTAAAGTGAAATATGGACGCACGTGGACGAGGACGTGGGCGTGGTCGTGGACGTGGCGCCGGAGGCCGTGGAGCCGGAGCCATAAACATGACGCCTGCGGAATTGGCGGCATTAATTAATGAACATGTTCAGGCGGCAGTGGCTGCTGCCCAACCGGGACAACCAGCAGGTAAATGATAACAAGAGGTTAAACTGATTATCCTAGTTATTTGTCTAGGATATCTGACTAATGTTTGGGTTGTCAAAACAGGACCACCACCATGTACCTACAAGTCCTTCATGGACTGTAAACCCATACCTACAGCGGGACGGAAGGAGCTGTAGGGCTTGTAAGGTGGTTTGAGAAGACAGAGTCTGTCTTTGCGAAATGCAACTGCCCGCCTGCTGATCAGGTGAAGTATGCCACCGGGACATTGGAAGGCGCAGCACTTTCCTGGTGGAATGCCCAGGTACAAATGCTGGGTCAAGCCATGGCCAATGAACTACCTTGGGATGAATTCAAAGAAATCATGACTGAAGAATATTGCCCCGGAATGAAGTGCAGAAACTGGAGATTGAGTTCTGGCAACTCAAAATGCAAGGCTCAGAAATTGAAGCCTACACGACTCGTACTCATGAGTTAGCCACTTTATGCCCAGGGATGGTGAATGAAATGCACAAGAGGGTGGAGCATTATATACGGGGATTGGTGCCTGAAATTCAAAGTATGGTAACTGCTTCTAACCCCACTACCATACAACAAGCTATCCGAACAGCCCACAGGCTGACTGACCAGGCAGTTGAGCAAGGTCGGTTACCTAAACGGGGTGCGGTGGCAAGCGTGCCCGACCAGAAACGCAAGTGGGATGGTTCAAGCAACAAGGGATCGTCATCCAGTAGCCAATCTCAACCTCAACAACAGCAGCAAAGTCAGCAACAGCAACGGAAGTTCGATAACAACCGAAGCTTCAACCAGGCGCACTCAAATCAAGGACCCGGCGGGTATGGTGGAAGACTGCCGAAGTGCAACCGGTGTAACTACCACCATGTGGGTCGGTGTGATAACTTCAAGTGTCAACGTTGTGGGAAGATTGGTCATGCAGCCAAAGACTGTCGGGGTGAACTGATGAGAAGCCACAACAATCACAAGAAACTCCGAAAGGTTGTTTTGAATGCGGAAAAGAAGGCCATTACAAACGCAACTGTCCCCAGCTTAAGAGGAATGGTAATGGTAACAACAACAATGGGAACAACAACAATAATAACAATGGCAACAACAATAACAACAACAATGGTAATGGCAACAACAATGGAGGCAATAACAATGGAGCCAAAGGAAGAGCCTTCGTCATTGGCTCAGGTGAGGCTCTAAACGACCTACAACAGTAACTGGTAAATTTTCGGTTAATGGTTGTTTTGCTACTGTATTATTCGATACCGGAGCCGATAGAAGTTTCGTGTCCACTAGGTTCTGTAGTCTTTTAAGTGATATGCCCTCAGCCTTAGAATCTAAATACACCGTAGAGTTAGCTGACGGTACACAGATTCACGTAACGCATATTCTTAGAGACTGCAAGATAGAGCTTGCTGGTCATACATTCACCATAGATCTCATGCCTGTTACGTTAGGAAGTTTTGATGTGGTAGTAGGCATGGATTGGCTTTCCGATAAACAAGCAGAAGTCATATGCCACGAGAAGATCATACGGATTCCCCTTGGTGAAGAAGTCCTTACGGTCAGAGGTGATAGGAGTGGTGCGGTGATAGGCATCATCTCGTTTATGAAGGCACAAAAGTTGTTACGAAAGGGTCGACTAGCCATATTGGCACTCGTCACAGATAAACAGACTGAGGAAAAGAAGATAGAGGATATCCCCGTAGTTCGTGAGTTTCTCGAGGTGTTTCCGGAAGACCTTCCTGGATTACCGCCTCATCGTCAAGTTGAATTCCAGATTGAGTTGACTCCAGGAGCCGCTCCAATTGCGAGAGCACCGTACCGGTTAGCTCCGAACGAACTGCAGGAATTATCCGCCAACTACAAGAGTTGTTGGATAAAGGGTTCATCCGACCGAGTTCGTCGCCCTGGGGAGCGCCAGTTCTATTTGTGAAGAAGAAGGATGGTACATTTCGAATGTGCATTGACTATAGGGAACTGAACAAGGTTACTATCAAGAATAGATATCCCTTACCTCGTATCGATGATTTGTTTGATCAACTGCAAGGATCAAGCTATTACTCTAAGATTGATCTGAGGTCTGGGTATCATCAGCTGAGAGTTCGAGAAGAGGACATCTCGAAGACTGCTTTCCGTACACGATATGGTCACTATGAATTTTTGGTCATGCCATTTGGGTTGACGAATGCACCAGCAGTATTCATGGACCTCATGAATCGCGTGTGCAAACCCTATCTTGATCAGTTTGTTATCGTCTTTATTGATGACATACTGATATACTCAAGGACCGAGGAAGAACATGAGAAGCACTTACGTTTAATCTTGGAATTACTTAGAAAGGAACAACTGTACGCAAAGTTTTCTAAGTGTGATTTCTGGATACGTGAGGTACAATTCTTGGGTCATATTGTCAACGAGAAGGGAATACATGTTGATCCTGCTAAGATTGAAGCGATAAAGAATTGGTCTGTTCCTAAGACACCAAGTGAGATACGACAATTCCTTGGATTAGCGGGATATTATCGACGATTCATTGAAGGATTCTCTAAGATTGCACAACCTCTCACAGCCTTGACTCACAAGGAACGACGTACAAATGGGGTGAGAGTCAGGAATCTGCTTTTCAGTTGCTGAAACATAAATTGTGTAGCGCACCAATATTAGCGTTACCGGATGGTAGTGATGACTTCGTAGTCTACTGCGACGCTTCTATTCAAGGACTTGGATGCGTCCTGATGCAGCGGGATAAAGTGATAGCTTACGCCTCTAGACAATTGAAGATTCATGAGAAGAACTATACCACCCATGACTTGGAACTGGGTGCGGTAGTTTTTGCCTTAAAGATCTGGAGACATTACTTGTACGGTACCAAATGCACCATCTACACCGATCACAAGAGTCTTCAGCACATCTTTGAGCAAAAGGAGTTGAACATGAGGCAAAGACGCTGGGTGGAATTGTTAAACGACTATGATTGTGCTATTAAGTACCACCCGGGGAAAGCAAATGTAGTTGCTGATGCGTTGAGTAGAAAAGAGACTGCTAAACCTCGACGTGTGCGAGCTCTGCAACTAACGATTAGTACGCAATTACCTGAACAAATCCGAGAGGCTCAAACAGAAGCTTTGAAAGTAGAAAACATTGGGTCTGAATCGTTAAGGGGTATGGAAAAACAATTGGAAGTAAAAGCGGATGGAATTCGTTACTTCATGGATAGACTATGGGTACCTCTACACGGAAATCTGAGAGACTTGGTCATGATTGAGGCTCACAAGTCCAAGTATTCTATACATCCTGGATCTGACAAGATGTACCACGATTTGAAGGCGCACTATTGGTGGCCTAACATGAAAGCAGATGTAGCTACTTATGTGAGTAAGTGTCTGACCTGCTCGAAGGTTAAAGTGGAGTATCAGAAACCATCTGGTCTACTACAACAACCCGAGATCCCTATGTGGAAGTGGGATCAAATATCAATGGATTTTATTACTAAGTTACCTCGCACTTCTACGGGTTGTGATACAATATGGGTTATCGTGGATCGATTAACAAAATCTGCTCATTTCCTAGCGATAAAGGAAACAGATAAGATGGAGAAGTTAACCCGACTTTATCTGAAGGAGATCGTTTCGAGGCATGGAGTACCGATCTCAATTATTTCTGATCGCGATTCTCGTTTCACATCACACTTCTGGCAGTCGTTGCAGAAAGCTTTAGGTACGCGATTGGATATGAGTACTGCTTATCATCCACAGACTGATGGTCAAAGCGAGCGTACTATACAGACTTTGGAGGACATGTTACGTGCTTGTGTGATTGACTTCGGGAATAACTGGGAAGTTCACCTACCATTGGTGGAATTTTCTTACAACAACAGTTATCACACTAGTATAAAGGCAGCACCTTTGAAGCTTTATATGGGAGAAAGTGTAGATCGCCAGTTTGCTGGGCTGAAATTGGTGATAGTCAATTAACGGGTCCCGAGTTAGTACACGAGACAACTGAGAAGATTGTTCAGATAAGAAACCGCATGGCCGCAGCGCGAGACAGACAGAAAAGCTATGCTGACAAACGACGAAAACCTTTGGAATTTCAGACAGGTGACAAAGTTTTATTAAAAGTCTCACCATGGAAAGGCGTAGTTCGGTTTGGTAAGCGAGGAAAGCTAAATCCGAGATACGTTGGACCATTTGAGATAGTGGAAAGAATTGGTCCAGTGGCTTATCGACTAGCCTTACCTGATTCATTGAGTGGAATCCATGATGTATTCCATGTTTCAAACCTAAAGAAATGTTTAACGGATGAAACGATGGTCGTACCACTGGAAGAAGTTCAAGTAGATGAACAACTACGCTTCATTGAGGAACCGGTCGAGGTGATGGATCGTGAGGTGAAAACGCTTAAGCAAAGCAAGATACCCATCGTCAAAGTTCGTTGGAACTCGAGACGTGGACCAGAATTCACGTGGGAACGTGAAGATCAAATGAAGCTTAAGTATCCTCAGCTATTCGAAAGGACGATGCCAGCCGGCGAAGGTATTGATTAAATTTCGGGACGAAATTTCTTTCAACATGGGGATGATGTGACAACTCATCCAAAACTCACACGATTTCGATTTCCTTGTGCCAATGCAGTAGACCAGTGATGGAACACTCACCATGTAACGCAATTTTCGGGACGAAAATTCTTTCAACATGGGGATAATGTGACATCCGGTAATTTTCCGTTACCAAACTCCGTTTGTTCCGTTAAGTCTTGCATACACGTGTCGGGAGCACACACTAGTTGTCGTTGAACGTTGGTGACTTAACAATAATCAGTAATGTTAAATTGATGATAACTAAGTTAACAATGTGATTATTAAGTTATGCTTATGTGATTTAAATGTTAACTGTAATTTTATCGCGTAACGTGAAAACGTGCATATTTATTTCGTGTGTTTTGTGATAAATGGGAATTATGCATGATTGTTATTTGTGATTAATAATAATTGTGTTTAGTAGTTAAAAACTATTTAAAAACTATTCAAAAAGCCTAATCTTTATAAAATACAAATTATAAGGGTTAAAGGGTAATTATCATTATAAAATTTAATCAAAAACCAAAATCCCAAACCCTAACCACCTACGGCCGCGACTTCATCCCCTCTCCCTCTCCCTTTGCGATTCGGCCAAGAACACCAACAAAGCCACGGATTTGATCGATTTCAAGCATCACAACAAGTTAGAATCATCAATTGCAAGCCATTACACGTTTAAAGGTTAGATTTTTGTATGATTTGATGATTGTTCATGATTGGCCGAAAGTTCCATGCGAATTTTGCAATTGATGGTCGATTACATGTTGTTTGTTGATGTTAATGTGTTTGTTAGATAGATTACATGTTAATTAACGTCAAGTATGCAATAAAGGTTGGATTTTTACGAGTTTTTATGGGATTTACATTAGGCCGAAACCCTAGTTCGAATATTGCAATTGGAAGGTCGATTTTTGGTTGTTTGTTGATGTTGTTATGTTAGTTATGTTGATTGATGCTAGTTAACGTCGATTTTGCAAGAAAGCTTGATTTTGATTTATGTTCATAGGTTACTAATAATAGTAACTTTATTTTGCATGAATTGATGATTGGATGATGTATGAATGTTATGGATGTGTTTGTGATGATGATTAGATGCTAAGTTGATGTTATGAACAATTGAAAATCAAGAAGATGTGTTATAGTTCATACATTGCTAAAAATAGTAACTTTTGGTGTTGAATGTTGATGAATCATGATGATTAGTGTTGTTGATCATGTTTAGATGTTGTCATGGACTTGAATTGGTATATAATTGATGAATTCATGAATGTAGTGTGAGTTTGATGAATTTGGGATGAACTTTCCCAAAAGGGAAACTTTAATTGTGCAAATCCTTGAATTGGATGATTTGAGCATGTTTGGGATATTAGGATCATGCTAGTGTGTTCATGGATGGTTTCTAAGGTGATTAAATGTGTTGTTTAGGTTATATGAATGTTGATTTGGTTTGTTACCTGTTTTGGCCTGTTGTGATTCGCATGACTTGTATGACAATTGGTTGTATGATGATCTAGGTAGTACATGTGGTTAATGATGTGCTATATGTAATCAAGTTGTATGTTGATCATGTATGACATACTGTTGTGTTAGTATTAACGAATTATCACCTATAATGTCACCAACGGGTCAAACGGGTCAACTGGGTCAAATGTGTCTTGTCTTTCTTAAACCTTGAGTTCTTGGTTTGTAGAGCACTTAGGGTTTCATGTTGATTTTGTGTACACGTACTTATGTACTCTTGTGTTCTAGGTGACCTTTGAAGGTTGTCTTTCCCTCTTTCTTTCAAGTTAAGCTCTAAGTTAATTCTTGCGCGCATCAGGTGAGTTCTTGCCCCACTCATTTTACATAATCTCTTTTGGGGGAGATAGCATACTGTTGATCACAAACGCTTTTATATATGAGTGTGTATAATATTGATATAGTGCTGTTTACCATGGAAAGTCCTCACACTTTCGGATTGTTAATATTGAATAGCGGGGAAATCTTGGGTAGTACTACTGGGTCTGACGAGCCCCACCTGTGCGACTCGAGGTCAAACGGGTGCAATTTTGTCCTAACACATATTCGTCACGACCTGGTAAGTCGTGACGGGAGGCAACAAACGTAACACAGTCAGCTTCGATCGCGAAATCACTATGATTAATATTTTTATGTTAATAGACTAGCTATCTATTGCAATACACTACTTATGCTCTGGAAACTGTTGATTGGTTTATATTTTAACGCAAACTCTTGAACTCACCAACCATGTGTTGACTTGTTTAGTATGCTATTCTCAGGTTAAGGTTGCCAGTTGCCTAGGAGCACGCACACCAGCATCGTTGAGTTGTCTACATTGTTTGTTTACACATTTGGGTTTATTTTTCTATTAAACATTTGTGTTTGGGGCGCGTATGTTTTGCGCATTCTCTTTACATACTACTTGTTTTGGGTTTTCTAGTTTTAAAAACGCTTCCGCAGTATTTTAAACGTTAACTCTGGTTTTGTTGTTAATCATATAGAGTCGTTCTTGGTAACTAATGACTGAGATCCTGGTATGTCACGCGCCTCGCGGTAAAACCCCGCTCGCGGATTTTGAGGGTGTGACAGATTGGTATCAGAGCCATTGGTTATAGGGAACTAGGTTGCATACACACACTAGACTATAACCGCACAGTTGTTAGTTACTTATCCCTTACTCTCCTTACTGTATACTCATTGGCATACGCAACACGTACTTCGCAGCATGGCATCGTCGTCCAGGAATTTAGGCAAGAGACCTGCACGATCTGAGTCACCTCCTACTTCTCCCGTACCTGATAGGGGATTTAACTGGCCTCGACATCCTTATCCTCCTAGCGAGATAGACTGGGATCAGCCTTTCATACCTCCTGAGCTCGATCCTCCGCGTAACTGGGATTTCTACCCCACTTACATAAACCGTATGGCTTATAGAGAGCGTACCACCAGTAGCACCTACACGACCTAGGACTAGGTCATCAACCGCCTCTACTTTGCCTACACTTCCTACCTTGAGCATCCCTCTGGAGCAGGCATTTGCAGCTTTGGTAGCCACACTGGACACAGAGCGACAGCGAATTAGAGGACTCACTGATGAGAACTCTGCATTACGATCTGAGATGCGTCAGCTGCGTTTCCAGGTAGATACGCTTCAGGAGCGACTTTCGATGGCCATTGGTGGACATCATACTCTGGCAGGCAACGTGGTAGCACTTAGTGAGCGCATGGACGCACAAGATCACCATAATATGGAGATCGATAATAGGTTTGCTGAGTTAGAGGCACAGCTAGCAGCACTCCAGATTGCTGAAGCTCCTGCACCTTTGGTGGACCCTGATGAGGAAGACCCAGAAGAAGAACCCGAGGAAGCCCCCGAAGAAGAACCAGTAGAGATGGATGAGGACAGTGACGGATCTGACGTACTGGACTGATCCTACCTTTTAAATGACTTGGACTATGTAGTGTTTCTTTTCTTTGAAACCTATGTGGGAAGGGTTGTTTCCCACCCAACTGACAAACTTAAATTTTGACATTGATGGAATATTTTGTGACTCAATTGCAAATTATTTATCTTTGATTATTATTTCTGTTATAAATGTTGTGGTTGTGGTGAATGCATTATTTCTTATTGTTTACTGTACCTTGATGAGATTAATGTGTTGGATGTTACTCATTATTGTAATTGTGAATTTTAAAGTGAAATATGGACGCACGTGGACGAGGACGTGGGCGTGGTCGTGGACGTGGCGCCGGAGGCCGTGGAGCCGGAGCCATAAACATGACGCCTGCGGAATTGGCGGCATTAATTAATGAACATGTTCAGGCGGCAGTGGCTGCTGCCCAACCGGGACAACCAGCAGGTAAATGATAACAAGAGGTTAAACTGATTATCCTAGTTATTTGTCTAGGATATCTGACTAATGTTTGGGTTGTCAAAACAGGACCACCACCATGTACCTACAAGTCCTTCATGGACTGTAAACCCCATACCTACAGCGGGACGGAAGGAGCTGTAGGGCTTGTAAGGTGGTTTGAGAAGACAGAGTCTGTCTTTGCGAAATGCAACTGCCCGCCTGCTGATCAGGTGAAGTATGCCACCGGGACATTGGAAGGCGCAGCACTTTCCTGGTGGAATGCCCAGGTACAAATGCTGGGTCAAGCCATGGCCAATGAACTACCTTGGGATGAATTCAAAGAAATCATGACTGAAGAATATTGCCCCCGGAATGAAGTGCAGAAACTGGAGATTGAGTTCTGGCAACTCAAAATGCAAGGCTCAGAAATTGAAGCCTACAACTCGTACTCATGAGTTAGCCACTTTATGCCCAGGGATGGTGAATGAAATGCACAAGAGGGTGGAGCATTATATACGGGGATTGGTGCCTGAAATTCAAAGTATGGTAACTGCTTCTAACCCCACTACCATACAACAAGCTATCCGAACAGCCCACAGGCTGACTGACCAGGCAGTTGAGCAAGGTCGGTTACCTAAACGGGGTGCGGTGGCAAGCGTGCCCGACCAGAAACGCAAGTGGGATGGTTCAAGCAACAAGGGATCGTCATCCAGTAGCCAATCTCAACCTCAACAACAGCAGCAAAGTCAGCAACAGCAACGGAAGTTCGATAACAACCGAAGCTTCAACCAGGCGCACTCAAATCAAGGACCCGGCGGTATGGTGGAAGACTGCCGAAGTGCAACCGGTGTAACTACCACCATGTGGGTCGGTGTGATAACTTCAAGTGTCAACGTTGTGGGAAGATTGGTCATGCAGCCAAAGACTGTCGGGGTGAACTGATGAGAAAGCCACAACAATCACAAGAAACTCCGAAAGGTTGTTTTGAATGCGGAAAAGAAGGCCATTACAAACGCAACTGTCCCCAGCTTAAGAGGAATGGTAATGGTAACAACAACAATGGGAACAACAACAATAATAACAATGGCAACAACAATAACAACAACAATGGTAATGGCAACAACAATGGAGGCAATAACAATGGAGCCAAAGGAAGAGCCTTCGTCATTGGCTCAGGTGAGGCTCTAAACGACCCTACAACAGTAACTGGTAAATTTTCGGTTAATGGTTGTTTTGCTACTGTATTATTCGATACCGGAGCCGATAGAAGTTTCGTGTCCACTAGGTTCTGTAGTCTTTTAAGTGATATGCCCTCAGCCTTAGAATCTAAATACACCGTAGAGTTAGCTGACGGTACACAGATTCACGTAACGCATATTCTTAGAGACTGCAAGATAGAGCTTGCTGGTCATACATTCACCATAGATCTCATGCCTGTTACGTTAGGAAGTTTTGATGTGGTAGTAGGCATGGATTGGCTTTCCGATAAACAAGCAGAAGTCATATGCCACGAGAAGATCATACGGATTCCCTTGGTGAAGAAGTCCTTACGGTCAGAGGTGATAGGAGTGGTGCGGTGATAGGCATCATCTCGTTTATGAAGGCACAAAAGTTGTTACGAAAGGGTCGACTAGCCATATTGGCACTCGTCACAGATAAACAGACTGAGGAAAAGAAGATAGAGGATATCCCCGTAGTTCGTGAGTTTCTCGAGGTGTTTCCGGAAGACCTTCCTGGATTACCGCCTCATCGTCAAGTTGAATTCCAGATTGAGTTGACTCCAGGAGCCGCTCCAATTGCGAGAGCACCGTACCGGTTAGCTCCGAACGAACTGCAGGAATTATCCGCTCAACTACAAGAGTTGTTGGATAAAGGGTTCATCCGACCGAGTTCGTCGCCCTGGGGAGCGCCAGTTCTATTTGTGAAGAAGAAGGATGGTACATTTCGAATGTGCATTGACTATAGGGAACTGAACAAGGTTACTATCAAGAATAGATATCCCTTACCTCGTATCGATGATTTGTTTGATCAACTGCAAGGATCAAGCTATTACTCTAAGATTGATCTGAGGTCTGGGTATCATCAGCTGAGAGTTCGAGAAGAGGACATCTCGAAGACTGCTTTCCGTACACGATATGGTCACTATGAATTTTTGGTCATGCCATTTGGGTTGACGAATGCACCAGCAGTATTCATGGACCTCATGAATCGCGTGTGCAAACCCTATCTTGATCAGTTTGTTATCGTCTTTATTGATGACATACTGATATACTCAAGGACCGAGGAAGAACATGAGAAGCACTTACGTTTAATCTTGGAATTACTTAGAAAGGAACAACTGTACGCAAAGTTTTCTAAGTGTGATTTCTGGATACGTGAGGTACAATTCTTGGGTCATATTGTCAACGAGAAGGGAATACATGTTGATCCTGCTAAGATTGAAGCGATAAAGAATTGGTCTGTTCCTAAGACACCGAGTGAGATACGACAATCCTTGGATTAGCGGGATATTATCGACGATTCATTGAAGGATTCTCTAAGATTGCACAACCTCTCACAGCCTTGACTCACAAGGAACGACGTACAAATGGGGTGAGAGTCAGGAATCTGCTTTTCAGTTGCTGAAACATAAATTGTGTAGCGCACCAATATTAGCGTTACCGGATGGTAGTGATGACTTCGTAGTCTACTGCGACGCTTCTATTCAAGGACTTGGATGCGTCCTGATGCAGCGGGATAAAGTGATAGCTTACGCCTCTAGACAATTGAAGATTCATGAGAAGAACTATACCACCCATGACTTGGAACTGGGTGCGGTAGTTTTTGCCTTAAAGATCTGGAGACATTACTTGTACGGTACCAAATGCACCATCTACACCGATCACAAGAGTCTTCAGCACATCTTTGAGCAAAAGGAGTTGAACATGAGGCAAAGACGCTGGGTGGAATTGTTAAACGACTATGATTGTGCTATTAAGTACCACCCGGGGAAAGCAAATGTAGTTGCTGATGCGTTGAGTAGAAAAGAGACTGCTAAACCTCGACGTGTGCGAGCTCTGCAACTAACGATTAGTACGCAATTACCTGAACAAATCCGAGAGGCTCAAACAGAAGCTTTGAAAAAGAAAACATTGGGTCTGAATCGTTAAGGGGTATGGAAAAACAATTGGAAGTAAAAGCGGATGGAATTCGTTACTTCATGGATAGACTATGGGTACCTCTACACGGAAATCTGAGAGACTTGGTCATGATGAGGCTCACAAGTCCAAGTATTCTATACATCCTGGATCTGACAAGATGTACCACGATTTGAAGGCGCACTATTGGTGGCCTAACATGAAAGCAGATGTAGCTACTTATGTGAGTAAGTGTCTGACCTGCTCGAAGGTTAAAGTGGAGTATCAGAAACCATCTGGTCTACTACAACAACCCGAGATCCCTATGTGGAAGTGGGATCAAATATCAATGGATTTTATTACTAAGTTACCTCGCACTTCTACGGGTTGTGATACAATATGGGTTATCGTGGATCGATTAACAAAATCTGCTCATTTCCTAGCGATAAAGGAAACAGATAAGATGGAGAAGTTAACCCGACTTTATCTGAAGGAGATCGTTTCGAGGCATGGAGTACCAATCTCATTATTTCTGATCGCGATTCTCGTTTCACATCACACTTCTGGCAGTCGTTGCAGAAAGCTTTAGGTACGCGATTGGATATGAGTACTGCTTATCATCCACAGACTGATGGTCAAAGCGAGCGTACTATACAGACTTTGGAGGACATGTTACGTGCTTGTGTGATTGACTTCGGGAATAACTGGGAAGTTCACCTACCATTGGTGGAATTTTCTTACAACAACAGTTATCACACTAGCATAAAGGCAGCACCTTTTGAAGCTTTATATGGGAGAAAGTGTAGATCGCAGTTTGCTGGGCTGAAATTGGTGATAGTCAATTAACGGGTCCTGAGTTAGTACACGAGACAACATGAGAAGATTGTTCAGATAAGAAACAAACGATGGCCGCAGCGCGAGAAAGACAGAAAAGTATGCTGACAAACGACGAAAACCTTTGGAATTTCAGAGATAGGTGACAAAGTTTTGTTTAAAAGTCTCACCAGGAAAGGGGTAGTTCGGTTTGGTAACGAGGAAAGCTAAATCCGAGATACGTTGGACCATTTGAGATAGGGAAAGAATGGTCCAGTGGCCTATCGACTAGCCTTACCTGATTCATTGAGTGGAATCCATGATGTATTCCATGTTTCAAATCTAAAGAAATGTTTAAAGGATGAAACGATGGTCGTACCACTGGAAGAAGTTCAAGTAGATGAACAATTACGCTCATTGAGGAACCGGCGAAGTGATGGATCGTGAGGTGAAAACGCTTAAGCAAAGCAAGATACCCATCGTCAAAGTTCGTTGGAACTCGAGACGTGGACCAGAATTCACGTGGGAACGTGAAGACCAAATGAAGCTTAAGTATCCTCAGCTATTCGAAAGGACGATGCCAGCCGGCGAAGGTATTGATTAAATTTCGGGACGAAATTTCTCTTCAACATGGGGATGATGTGACAACTCATCCAAAACTCACACGATTTCGATTTCCTTGTGCCAATGCAGTAGACCAGTGAGGAACACTCACCATGTAACTAATTTTCGGGGACGAAAATTCTCTTCAACATGGGGATAATGTGACATCCGGAACATTTCCGTTACCAAACTCCGTTAGTTCGTTAAGTCTTGCATACACGTGTCGCGGAGCACACACTAGTTGTCGTTTGAAACGTGGGAACATTAACAATAATCAGTAATGTTAAAAATTGTATGTAATTAAGTTACAATGTGATTATTAAGTTATGCGATTGTGATTTAAATGTTAACTGTAAATTTTATCGCGTAACGTGAAACGTGTATATT
>JACCIY010000889.1:0-47576 GCA_025506505.1 Flaveria sonorensis
AATTGTTAAAAGGTTATTTATGTTTTTGTTACATATATGTTGAACATAATACGAGAATTAAAGAGTCGTACGTATAGTAACACTAAGTCGAATGAAAAAAGGTTACGTATGCGTAAACTATATGTGACGTATATAAAAAACATGTTATGGGTTTATTTAATTCATACCCTTATTTATATATACACATACACAAATCTAAAAAGGTGGTGAAAAAAATATTGTAATTATATGGCTGATTAATTGGTTTTTTATAGTTTTCACATAAATATTATGTTTTCTTATGATCCCTCCTATATATATATATATATATATATATATATATATATATATATATATATATATATATATAGTATATATATATATATATCTATATATATATGAAACTTTACTTAATAGAAATGATATTATGAAAGGAAGTATTTTAAGAAAATGATATTTTTATATATACAAGGGACTTTAATTTAAAACTAGAACTCACTCAGCAACGCTATCTTTATGCATTTTCAGTTGGCGGTAACTTGTTAAGAGATGGCACGGGGTGAGGCTACTTGGCGGGAAAGACTGGCATCCATTCGTGCTTAATGATATTGTTGTTTGTAATACAACTGAATGATTCTTTTTGTAACTTTAAAAATACAATGATGTATTGTGACAACTCACCCGAAACTCACTCAATACTGTTGCCAATGCAGTATACCAGTGAAGAAACACTCACCATGTAACACAATTTTCGGGATGAAAATTCTTTCAACATGGGGATATTGTGACATCCGGTAATTTCCGTTACCAAACTCCGTTAGTTTCGTATGTCTTGCAGACACGTGTCGTGAGCACACACTAGTTGTCGTTGAACGCTGGTGACTTATAATAATAATAATGATTATCTGATAATAATTAGTAATAGTGATTATGTTGTGCTTATGTGTTTATGTGATTTAACGATTAATTGTGAATTTTATGCGTAAAGTGGAAACGTGTTATATTTATTTCGTGTGTTTTGTGACAAATAAAAATTATGCATGATTATTATTTGTGACTAATAATAACTGTTTAGTAGTTAAAAAAACTATTTAAAAGCCTAATCTTTATAAAATACAAATTATAAGGGTAAAAGGGTAATTATGGATTATCAAATAAACAAAATCAAACAACCTAATCCACCCCTTCGGCCGTGATCACCCTCAAACACATGCACACACTTCGAATTTCAGCAAGAACAAGCAAGAAAGCTTCGATTTTGGTCGATTACAAGCCATACAACGCGTTAGAATCATCAATTGCAAGCCATTACACGATTAAAGGTTAGATTTTTACAAGTTTTTCATGGTTTTTCATTATGGCCTAAACGCTAGTTCGAAATCTGCAATTGAAGGTCAATTCTTGGTTGTTTGTTGATGTTATTATGTTAGTTAGATTGTATAGATGTTAGTTAACGTTGATTATGCAAGAAAGTTACGTTTTGATGCGTTGTTCATAGGTTACTAATAATAGTAACTTTATTTGCAGGAATGCTATGATTTGATGATGAATTGATGTTGTTAATGTGTTTATGATGATAATTGGGTGTTAGATTGATGATATTGATGCTAGAAACCTAAGAATGAATGTTGTAGTTCATGTCTTACTAAAGATAGTAACTTTTGGCTATGAAGGTTGATGAATTGTGATAATTGGATGTGTTGATCATGTCTAGATGTTATCATGAGCTTGAATTGGTACATTATTGATGAGTTCATGAATGTATGGGTGTTTGATGAGTTTTGGGATGTGCTTTCCCAAAAGGGAAACTTTATTTGCACAAATTCTTGGATATGAGGATTTGAGCATGTTTGGGACATTAGGATCATGTTGGCATGTTCATGGATAATTTCTAAGGTGGTAGAATGTATTGTTTGGGTTGTATGAATGTTTAGTTGGTTAGTTATCTGATTTGGCCTGTTTGTGGGAATTCATGGTAATGGGTCATATGGGTATGTTAGGACTATTGTTGGTTTGTGGTTGATCATAATTGAACATTTTGGATGACATGATTTCTGTTAAATGGTATGTTGATGATCATCATACACGCGTGCGAATCTGAGGCCCCTACTTAGTAGGATTGGCAGGGTTTAGGGTGTGAAGTCGTGAGTGGCTTCACATGGCATGTTGTGCATGATTTGATCCTATGTATGATGCATTGGTTGTGTTGTAGCTATGTTGAGCATGATAATTGTTTGATATTCGCATGACTGGTATGATATCTGGCTGTATGATGATCTAAGTAGTACATGTGGGTATTGAAGTGTCATATGTGATCAGTTGTATGTTAATCATGTGTGATGTACTGTTATGCTTGTTTGAATGGAATTTCACCTATAATGTCACCAACAGGTCAAACGGGTCAACTGGGTCAAATGTGTCTTGTCTTTCTAAAACCTTGAGTTCTTTGGTTTGTAGAGCACTTAGGGTTTCATTATGATTTTGTGTACACCTACTTATGTACTCATGTGTTCTAGGTGACCTCTGAGGGTTGTCTATCCACTCTTTCTTGTCAAGGTAAGCATTAAGTAATTTCTTACACGCATCAGGTGAGTTCATGCCCCACTCTTTTACATACTCTCTTTTGGGGGAGATAGCATAATTTTTTTTACAAACGCTTATTTATATGAGTTGTGTATAGTATAATATAGTGTTGATTACCATGGAAAGTCCTCACACTTTCGGATTGTTAATAATGATATTAGCGGGAAATTTTGGGTAGTACTACTGGGTATAACGAGCCCCACCTATGCGACTCGAGGTCAAACGGGTGCAATCTTGTCCTAACGAACATTGTCATGACCTGGTAAGTCGTGGCAGGCAACAAACAAAACACACAGTATCAATTGCGAAATCACTATGATTATTACTATTTGTATATAGACTAGCTATCTAATACAATACACTTCTTATATTGTGCAACTGTTATTGATTTATGTTTAACGCAAACTCTTGAACTCACCAACCATTGTGTTGACTCTTTTAGTATGCTATTCTCAGGTTAAGGTTGCTATTGCCTAGGAGCACATTACACGGGTCAACATCATGGTATTGTCAGCATGTTATGAAACAATGTTTTCGGGATTATGCTTGTTTAAACTTTATGCTTTGGTTTTGCATAGTGCTTGGGCGCGTTTGTTTGCGCATTTTAAATCATGTTACATTGTTTTGGGTTTTCTGCTTTATTTAACGCTTTCGCAGTATTTAAAGTTAAACTTTGATTTTGAATGTTTGTACATATAGAGTCGTTCTGATTAACTAATGACTGAGATCCTGGTATGTCACGCGCCTTGCGGTAAAACCCCGCACGTGAATTTTGAGGGTGTGACATGTATTATTTAGCAACATCAAGTATAATGCATGAATGGTTTTTGATAACTTAATCCGCTGCAATGTTTTTATGAAATGTATTTATTTTATATGAAAAATGTTGTGATGGTCCAACTGTGAGGTCTTCGGGAACGGGGCCTTACATCTAAGCTCATGGTGATTAAAATGAAGCCACGAAATCTAAAAGCTAATAATGCATAATAATTAGAAATTATTTGGGAAAATATCACACAATAGTAACCAAGTTTCAAAAGTATTTTAATTTAGTCGCTCATGCATGTTTTTTCTCAAATTGGACCACTAAACGACCAAATCGAGTCATAATAGAATTTTCTTATATCAAGAAAGTAACGGTGGAGAAGATCTGGGGGTCAGAATTTTCAATATATTAAAAAAATAAAAAAACATGTTAATTATAAAAATAAAAATAAAAAAGTATCTAAAATTTACGTCAACGTTCCATATCAGCATCAAAAAATAGAAAAAATATCTTCTAACTGAAACAAAAGTATAACATGCTAAAAAAAGATGTTAAGGCTTTAATTTATATAAAATATAAAAACTAAGTGACCTAATTAGAACACTTTTAAAACTTGAGTTACCTAATTGGAACACTTTTGAAAGTTGGTTACTATTTTACAAAGTTACCCCAAATTATTTCTATTTAGATTCTTAGTAATTTCTTTTTGTATATGATTTCTAAAAGAGTTTGAATCACAAGAGTATACTAGAGTGAGATTGACTTATGGTGAAAGAAGAACATCATACCAACTTTTGTTCACTTTGTCAAAGCGTAAAAAATAAACTAAGTAAAACCGAATTACTAATTATTTTCCAACCAATTAAGCACCTAAATCGAGACCTAATTACTAAAAACTATTAACAAAATAACATAATTGAATAACAACATATAATCAAACTTCAAACAACACATTTTTACCTAATAACACAAGTAAATAACATCTAATCAAACTACTTTTACTTAATGTGACATCCGGTAATTTTCCGGTACCAAACTCCGTTAGTTCCGTTAGGTCTTGCATACAGGTGTCGTGAGCACACACTAGTTGTCGTTGAACGTTGGTGACTTAATAATAATTAACAATGGTTATCTGATAATAACTTGATTAATAATGTTGATTATTAATTTGTAGTTATGTGATTTGTGAATTTAAATATTATTTGTGAATTTTACCTTGTAACGTGCCAACGTGTTATACTTATTTCATGTGTTGTGTGATTAGTGGAAAATATATATGATTAATATTGTTGGTTAAAAATACTTGTTGTTTTGTAGTCAAAAGTTGTTAAAAGTGTTTAAAAATATTAGGTTTATAAAATTTAAACAAGGAGGGTTACTTTGTAATTAACACAAACTAAAAAGTTACCAAAAATTAAACCCTAATCCCCCCTCCCACACCCATTTGCGGCCGAAGACCACACACACACAATTCGATTTTTGGTGAACAACAACAATCAAACATCGATTTTGATTAGTTCCAAGTGATTTCAATGTGTAGCAAGCATCAATTCTTGATTTCTACGTGATTAAAGGATAGATTTTGATTGGTTTTCACGGGTTTTTGATTTTGGCCGAACCCTAGTTCGATTTTCATGGTATAAGTCAAAATTGATAATGATTTGATGATGATATGATGTTAGTTATGTTGTATGAATGTTAATCTATGTAGATTATGCAAGAAATCCATGGTTTTTGTCATCTAGTTCGTACATTGCCAAAAGTGAAAACTTTTACTCATGAGAATTCATGTTTTGATGAATTGTTGATGTTAAATGGATGATTATGAATGCTATGAACTAGATTAGGTGTAATATTGATGAATCTATGATTGAAATTAAGTGGTTGTTCATATCTTACTATTAATAGTAACTTTTATGCATGAGATTGATGAATTATGATAAATTGATGATGTTAGTCATGTCTAGATGTTTGTTATGGACATGATTAGGCAAAAAGTTGATGAATTTTTGAATGAATTGGATGCTAGATTTGGTTTTGGTGTTACTTTCCCGAAAGTGAAACTTTATTTATGTAGATAATTGGATATTGTTAATTGAGTATGTTAATGATGTTAGGATCATGATAGAATGTTTGTTGATGATGTCTAAGGTGGTAGATTGTGTTATTTGGGTTGTATGAATGCTTGATGCACAACTTTAAAAATTTAGGCTCTTATGAAATATACATGATAATGGATGATGTATGATGAGCTTAATAGCACCTAAGGGTTTGTAATGTGGCATACGTGAATAATTTGTGTGATAACCATGTATGATGAATTGTTGTACTTGATCAAACAAGAATTTAACTTAACATGTCACCAACGGGGTCAAACGGGTCAACTTGGTCAAATGATTCTTGTTTTCCAAAACCTTGGGTCAATGTGTTTGTTGAGCACTTAGGGTTGTTAAGCTTCTATGTACACATACTTATGTTCTTGTGTGTTCTAGGTAACCTCTGAAAGGTTATCTTTCCACTCATCATTAGCTTTTACAATCATTCGTTTGCGCACCAGGTGAGTTCAATACCCCACTTTTACTACTACTCTTTTGGGGGAGAAAGCATACTTGTTTTTAAACGCTTTACTGATATAACATGTGTTTGGTAAGACATAGTGGGTTATACCATAGAAAGTCCTCACACTTTCGGATCGTTAATTAAGGAATCTAGCGGGAAATTTTGGGTAGTACTACTGGGTCTGACAAGCCCCACCCGGGTGACCGGAAGTCAACGGGTGCAATATTGTCCTAAACTACTAATAGCGTCACGACCTGGTATGTCGTGGCGGGAGGTCGTGACGGGAGGCAAACAGACAAACATAGTCAGCTTCGATCGTAAAATCACTATTGTTCTTTACTAATGAAATTAGACTAGCTATCTATTTTAATGCATTTGTTTATGTTTTTACTACGCTACTGCTTATGATTGATTGCAAACTCTTGAATTCACCAACCATCGTGTTGACACATTTAGTATGCTTTTCTCAGGTCGTTTTTAGCAGCTGCCCATAGGAGCATTCACGTTTCAAGCATTCTTTGTTCAAACATTGTTTACTTTTAATTTTGCATTTACTTACGTATTTTGGTTTGGGCGCGTGTTTTGCGCAGTTTACCTTTAGTACCTTGTGTTTGGGTTATTTACAAAACGTTTCTGCAAATATTTTAAAGATTTAAACTCTGATTTGTTTAAGTTTTGCATATAGAGTCATTCTGAGTAACTAATGACTGAGATCCTGGTTTGTTCACACGCTTCGCGGTAAAACCCCGCACGTAGAAATTGAAGGTGTGACAGATTGGTATCAGAGCCATTGGTTATAGGGAACTAGGTTGCATACACACTAGACTATAACCGCACAGTTTGTTAGTTACTCATTACTTATCCCTTACTGTATACACATTGGCATACACGTCACGTACCTCGCAGCATGGCATCGTCTTCACAGGCTCTGGGTAAGAGGCCTACACGCTCTGAGTCACCTCCTCCTCCTCTTGTACCTGATAGAGGACCAAACTAGCCCTGACATCCTTATCCTTCTGAAGAGATAGACTGGGATCAGCCTTTTATACTACCTGAGCGCAATGCTCCACGAGACTGGAGTTACTACCCTACTTACATACGCCACATGGTCTAAAGGGAGCGTGTTCCAGCTATAGCTACTACTGGCCCTAGGACTAGGTCGGCGAGTGCTTCTACGACACCTACCCTTCCTTCTTTGAGTATTCCTCTTGAGCAGGCGGTTGCAGCTTTGTTGCTACGCTGGACACTGAGGGACAGCACTTCAGAGGACTTACGGACGAGAACTCCATCTTACGTAATGAGATACGTCAGCTGCGTTTACTCGTAGAGACACTTCAGGAGCAACTTTGTATGTCTATTGGTGGACATCATACCTTGGCTGGTAATCTTTTTACACTTACTGAGTGCATGTCCGCGCAAGAGCTTCACAGTGTAGGGACAGATGATAGATTGACTGAACTGGAGGTACAGCTAGCGGCACTTTAGATTGTGGATGCCCCTGCACCTGGGGAAGACCCTAACGAGGAAGACCCTGAAGAGGAACCTGAAGAAGAACCAGAAGAGATGGAAGAGGACAGTGATGGATCTGATGTGTTGGATTGATTTATACATTCATTTGACTTGGACTACGTAGTGTTTTTTTCTTTTGAAACCTATGTGGGAAGGGTTGTTTCCCACCAAACCGACAAAACTAAAAATTTGGATATTGATGGAATATTTTGTGACTATTTACAATTTATTTGTCTGTGGTTATTATTTTGGTTATAAATGTTGTGGTTGTGACAAATTCATTATTTCTTACTATTTACCATACTTCAATGAGATTAATATGTTGGATGTTACTCATTATTGTATTTGTGAATGTAAAGTGAAATATTGACGGTCATGGTAGAGGTCGTGGATGTGGCCATGGACTTGGTGCCGATGGACGTGGTGCCGGTTCTGTAAACATGACCCCAGCTGAGTTATCCACCTTAATCAATCAACATGTGCAGGCAGCGTTGGGATCTCAAGCTGCCCAATTTGGAGGTAACCGATGACCCTAGTCATCACCTACCTAAATCTTCTATTAAATGGTTAATCCATTTGGTTTGACTAACAATCCAAAACATTAAATACAGGACCGCCAGCATGCACGTATAAGGCGTTCATGGACTATAATCCCCATACATACAGTGGAGCTGAAGGAGCCGTAGGGCTTGTACGGTGGTTTGAGAAGACCGAGTCGGTTTTCGCCCAGTGCAACTGTCCGGCGGCAGACCAAGTGAAATACGCCACGGGGACACTTGAGGGTGCAGTGCTCTCATGGTGGAATGCACAGGTGCAGATGCTTGGCCAGGCGATGGCAAAAGCTTTACCATGGGATGAGTTTAAGGAGATGATGATGGAGGAATATTGTCCCCGCAATGAAGTCCAGAAGCTGGAAGTTGAGTTCTGGCAGTTGAAGATGGAAGGATCTGAGATCGAGGCTTACACTACGAGGTCTCACGAGTTGGCGACACTTTGCCCTGGCATGATCGACCCGCCTATCAAACGAATTGAGCTTTATCTATGTGGCTTGGTTCCATAGATACAAAGTATGGTGACTGCTGCGAACCTCCCTACTATACAGTAGATTATTCTATTGGCTCACAAGCTTACTGACCAACCGGTAGAGCAGGGAAAGCTACCCAAACGGGGACTGTGGCAAGCATGTCTGAAAATAAACGCAAGTGGGATAACTCTGGCAACAAGTGATCTTCGTCAAACAGCCAATCTCAGCAACATCAAGCAGCAACAATAGCACACTCAGCAGCATCAGCATCAACAGCAGCAAAGAAGGTTTGACAACAACCATAGTTTCAATTAGTCATCTTCTTCATGTCAGGGACAAGGTGGATACGTGGGAAGTATCCCAAAGGTAATCGATACAACTATCACCACACCGGCAGGTGTGACAATTTTCGATGCCAGCGTTATGGTAAGGCTGGACACGCGGCAAAGAATTGCCATGGTGAATTGATGAAGAAACCTCAGCAACCCCAAGAAACGCCAAAAGGTTGCTTTGAGTGTGGAAAGGAAGGACACTACAAGAGGAATTGTCCTCAGTTGAATAAGAACGAGAATAGTGCTGGGAATGGTGGAAACAACAACAACAACGACAATGGTGACAATAATGGTGGCAACAACGGTGGAGCTAAAGGGAGAGCCTTCGTCATGGGTTCAGGTGAGGCTCTAAACAATCCTACTACTGTTACTAGTAAATTTCTATTAATGGTCGTTTTGCTACTGTATTGTTTGACACTGGAGCCGATAGAAGTTTTATCTCTACTAAGTTTAGTAGTCTCTTAAGTGATATGCCTTCTTTTTTTGGAATCTAAATATACGGTAGAATTTGCTGACGGTAAGCAAATCCACGTGACACAAATCCTTAAGGGTTGCGAGATAGAACTTGCTGGTCATAATTTTGACATCGACCTCATGCCTGTTACGCTTGGGAGTTTCGATGTGGTCGTGGCCATGGATTGGCATTCCGAGGAGCAGGTGGAAGTCATTTTCCATGAGAGGTTATCCGCATTCCTCTCCTGGAGAGGGAAATTCTCTCAGTTAAGTGCGAGAAAGGTGATGCTATGATAGGCATCATATCATTTATGAAAGCATAAAAGTGGCTACGTAAGGGTCGCTTAGCTATATTAGCCCTTGTGACTGACAAGCAACTGGAGGAAAAGAAGATAGAGAACATTCCAGTAGTTCATGACTTCCCGGAGGTGTTTCCAGAGGAGCTGCCTGGACTACCACCTCATCGTCAAGTTGAGTTTCAGATTGATTTGACTCCCGGAGAAGCCCCGATTGCGAGAGCACCTTATCGGTTAGCCCAGAACGAACTGCAGGAATTATCTGCACCACTACAGGAGCTGTTGGATAAAGGGTTTATTAGACCGAGCTCATCACCTTGGGGAGCACCTGTTCTCTTCGTCAAGAAAAAGGATGGCATATTTCTATTGTGCATCGACTATTGAGAATTGAACAAGGTTACAGTAAAAAATCGATACCTTTTAACCCGGATAGATGATTTGTTTGATCAACTTCAAGGATCAAGCTACTACTCTAAGATTTATTTGAGGCTGGGTATCATCAACTGAGAGTCCGAGAGGAAGACATCTCGAAGACTGCATTCCGTACACGTTATGGTCATTATGAGTTCTTGGTCATGTCATTTGGGTTGACAAATGCACCAGCAGTGTTCATGGATCTCATGAATCGTATGTGCAAACCCTATCTTGATCAGTTTGTTATCATGTTTATCAATGACATATTGATCTATTCGAGGACCAAGGAAGAACATGAAGAGCACCTACGTCTAATCTTGGAATTACTTAAAAAGGAATAACTGTACGCCAAGTTTTCCAAGTGTGATTTCTGGATACGTGAAGTACAATTTTTGGGTTATATTGTTAACGAGAAAGGAATACATATCGATCCTGCAAAGATTGAAGCGATAAAGAATTGGTGGGTTCCCAAGACGCCTAGTGAGATACGTTAATTTCTTGGACTGGCAGGATATTATCGGCGATTCATTGAGGGATTCTCTAAGATCGCTCAACCTCTCATAACCTTGACTCACAAAGGAACTATGTATAAATGGGGTGATAAGAGTCTGCTTTTCAGTTGTTGAAACAGCAACGGTGTAGCGCACCGATATTGGCATTACCGGAGGGAAGTGATGATTTTGTGGTTTATTGTAATGCTTCTATCCAATGACTTGGTTGTGTCTTGATGCAATGTGATAAGGTGATAGCCTACGCCTCGAGACAACTAAAAATACACAAGAAGAACTACACCACTCATGACTTGGAGCTGGGTGCGGTAGTTTTTGCATTGAAGATTTGGAGACATTACTTGTATGGTACCAAGTGCACTATCTACACCGATCATAAGAGTCTTCAGCATATCTTTGAGTAGAAGGAGTTGAATATGAGGCAGCGACGCTGGGTGGAATTGTTGAATGATTATGATTGCGCTATCAAATATCACCCAGGAAAGGCAAATGTAGTAGCGGATACGTTGAGTAGAAATGAAACTGCTAAGCCCCGATGAGTGCGAGCTTTGCAGCTTACGATTAGCACTCACTTGCCTGAACAAATCCGAGAAGCTCAGACATAAGCCTTGAAAGCAGAAAACATTGGGTCTGAATCTTTACGGGGAATGGACAAACAGTTTGAAGTGAAAGCAGATGGAACTCGTTACTTCATGGATAGACTCTGGGTGCCTTTGTATGGAAATCTAAGGGACTTGATTATGAGTGAAGCACACAAGTCTAAGTACTCTGTACATCCTGGTTCTGACAAGATGTATCATGACCTGAAGGCGCACTATTGGTGGCCTAATATGAAGGCGGATGTAGCTGCGTATGTGAGAAAGTGCCTAACCTGTTCGAAAATTAAAGTTGAATACCAAAAGCCATCTGGATTACTATAACAACTTGAGATTACTTTATGGAAGTAGGAACAGATTTGCATGGATTTCATTACTAAATTACCCCGGACTCCTACCGGTTGTGACACGATATGGGTTATTGTAGATCAGTTAACTAAGTCTGCTCACTTCTTGGCAATCAAGGAAATGGATAAAATGGACAAGTTAACCTGAATTTATCTAAGGAGATAGTTTCGAGACATGGTGTACCGGTCTCAATTATTTCTGACCGTGATGCTCGTTTCACATCACATTTCTGGTAGTCGTTACAGAAATCTTTGGGTACGCGTCTGGATATGAGCACTGCTTATCATCCGCAGACGGATGGGCAAGTGAACATACTATTCAAACATTAAGGACATGTTACGTACTTTTGTGATTTATTTCGGGAATAACTGGGAAGTTCCCCTACCATTGGTGGAATTTTCTTACAATAATAGTTATCACACCAGCATTAAGGCAACACCATTTGAGGCTTTGTATGGGCAAAAGTGTAGATCACCAGTTTACTGGATGGAAATTAGTGATAGTCAACTAACAGGCCCCATAGTTGGTGCACGAGACTACTGAGAAGATAGTACAGATAAGGAACCATATGGCTGCAGCACGTGACCGACAGAAAAGTTATGCAGACAAGCGACTGAAACCTTTGGAGTTTCAGGTCGGCGATAAAGTTTTACTGAAAGTCTCACCGTGGAAAGGTGTGATTTGATTCGGTAAAAGAGGCAAGCTTAACCCGAGATACGTTGGACCATTTGAGATTCTGGAAAGAATAGGTCCAGTGGCGTATCGATTAGACCTACCTGATTCGTTGAGTGGAATTCACAATGTATTTCATGTCTCAAATTTGATAAAAGTGTTTATCGGACGAGACGATGGTTGTACCACTGGAGGAAGTACAAGTAGATGAACAATTACGATTCATTGAGGAACCAGTTGAAGTGATGGAACATGAGGTCAAAACTCTTAAGCAAAGCAAGATACCCATAGTCAAAGTTCGTTGGAACTCGAAACATGGACCTGAATTCACGTGGGAACATGAGGATCAGATGAAGCTTAAGTATCCTCATCTGTTCGAAACAACACTGTCAACGGGCGGAGGTAATGATTAAATTCAGGACGAAATTTCTTTCAACATGGAGATAATGTGACAACCCACCTGAAACTCACTCGATTTCTTTGTCCCAATGCAGTAGACCAGTGATGTAACACAACCATGTAACCCAAATTTCGAGACGAAAATTCTTTCAACATGGGGATAATGTGACATCCGGTAATGTTCTGTTACCAAACTCCATTAGTTTCGTTAGGTCTTGCATACACGTGTCGTGAGCACACACTAGTTGTAGTTGTTCATATCTTTCTATTAATAGTAACTTTTATGCATGAGATTGATGAATTATGATGAATTGATGATGTTAGTCATGTCTGGATGTTTGTTATGGACTTGATTAGGCATAAAGTTGATGAATTTTTGAATGAATTGGATGCTAGATTTGGTTTTGGGTGTTACTTTCCCGAAAGGGAAACTTTATTTATGTAGATGATTGGATATTGTTAATTGAGCATGTTTATGAAGTTAGGATCATGTTAGAATGTTTGTTGATGATGTCCAAGGTGGTAGATTTTGTTATTTGGGTTGTATGAATGCTTGATGCACAACTTTGGAAATTTAGGCTCTTAAGGAATATACATGATAATGGATGATGTATGATGAGCTTTATAGCACTTAAGGGTTTGTAATGTGGCATACATGAATAACTTGTATGATAACCATGTATGATGAATTGTTGTACTTGATCAAACAAGAATTTAACTTGACATGTCACCAACGGGTCAAACGGGTCAACTTGGTAAAAAGAGTCTTGTTTTCCAAAACCTTGGGTCAATGTGTTTGTTGAGCACTTAGGGTTGTTAAGCTTCTATGTACACGTACTTATGTACTTGTGTGTTCTAGGTAACCTTTGAAGGGTTGTCTTTCTACTCATTATTAGCTTTTACAATCATTCGTTTGCACACTAGGTGAGTTCAATGCCCCACTTTTACTACTTTTCTTTTTGGGGGAGAAAGCATACTTGGTTTTAAAACACTTTACTGATATAACATGTGTTTGGTAAGACATAGTGGGTTATACCATAGAAAGTCCTCACATTTTCGGATCGTTAATTAAGGAAACTAGCAGGAAATTTTGGGTAGTACTACTGGGTCTGACAAGCCCCACCCGAGTGACCGGAAGTCAACGGGTGCAATATTGTCCTAAACTACTAACAGCGTTACGACCTGGTATGTCGTGGCGGGAGGCAAACAGACAAACATAGTCAGCTTCGATCGTGAAATTACTATTTTTCTTTACTAATGAAATTAGACTAGCTATCTATTTCAATGCACTTGTTTATGTTTCTACTACGCTACTGCTTATGATTGATTACAAACTCTTGAACTCACCAACCATCGTGTTGACACTTTTAGTATGCTTTTCTCAGGTCGTTTCTAGCAGCTACCCATAGGAGTATGCATGTGTCAATCATTCTTTGTTCAAACATTGTTTACTTTTAATTTAGCATTTACTTACGTATTTTGGTTTGGGGCGTGTTTTGGGCAGTTTACCTTTAGTACCTTGTGTTTGGCTTATTTACAAAATGCTTCTGCAAATATTTTAAAGATTTAAACTCTGATTTGTTTTAAATGTTGCATATAGAGTCGTTCTGAGTAACTAATGACTGAGATCCTGGTTTGTTCACACGCCTCACGGTAAAACCCCGCACGTGGAAATTGAGGGTGTGACACTTAAAATCTATAAGCTACATAAATCCATTCTTAACTATTGATAAATTCAAGCATAAAATGTCGGTTATCTCATATATTCACCATCTTTAAATACTTTTATTTAAAACCTATAATTACACAAATCTATTTCTCAACTAAGTATATATTCAAGCATAATTCTAGGTTTTTTCATAAACTAAGCATAACTTCAAGCATACCAAACTCAAGTATAACTCTAAACATAAATTTACTAAATTGTAAGGTATTTCATAAATTCACTACCCTTGATTAAAACAAACAAAATACACAAATCTATTTATCAACATAGTATAAATCAAGCTTGAGACTAAATATAACAAGCATAATAACCTAGATGTCAAAACTAGGGCAAAACATTATAACTAAGATGTCAAAAAGGGAAAATTAAAAGAGTGGATGAAAGATATCAATTTTATGGTGATTGTACTTCTGGCGGCGGTAGTGGTGGTAGCGGTGGTGAGGGTTGAAGGCGGGGATAGTGGTACGAGTTGAAGGTGGGGATAGCACGAATGGAATCTTTTTGTAACAAACTTTTGAGAATTCTTGAGTTCTCATTTGAAAGATGAACTTTTTGCGTGCGAAAGTTGAGTTCTCGCACGAAAGATAAACTTTTCACGGGCAAAAGTTAACTTTTCGCAAGATTAGTTTGGTGCAATTTCGAAATTTCCAACTTCAATCTAATCACCAATTTGTCAAAATATTAAGTGATTAAGCTTCAAATTAATGAATTAAGCTCAAATTTGACTCTAATTGTCTCTAATTGATTCAATTAAGTCCAATTCAACCATGAAATCATCTTCAGATATTCAAATGAACTTGTTTTGCTTGTTACATATCTTAAACACCTTCGAATTTACCACAAAAATGCAGAAACCAATGTAATCTTTAATAAAAAAATCGAATATGTAGCTCAAAAACTCTTCAAAATGCTTCAAATTCTAATCCAATCGATCTAGAGCACTCATGGCTCTGATACCAATTGTAAGGACCTCAAATTTCGACATAAATCGATCTCATGAGGAATTCGCGGAATAAAATCGCTCACGGTAACATGATTAAAATGATAAAATGTAAGATATGAAGTAAAATCAAGCAATAAACATGTAAATAAACTTTCAATTGTTTTGCTCTCTAATATAAACTTACAAAACCTCAGCTCAAATTAGGATTGATTATAAATACATCAAAAGCAAACTATTTATACTAAACCAAAAGGTCTCGCACGAGAACTAACTTCTCGTGCGACTTGTATTGATCTTCAATATCTTCGTTTGATTTCCCGAGCATTTAGGTTTAACCTCTACATGAATTTTCGAGTGGTGATTGAAACCAGAGTCAATCAATCATTCTATAAGGTTTCGTCTGCGGACCGAGTCAATTCAATCAATCATTCTATAAGGCTTCGTTTGCGGAACAAGTCAATTGAATCGTTTGGTTTGATTGTGTTTGATTTGTCAATCAATTATTTTATAAGGCTTCGTGGCGTAGAGGAGGGCGGTGGCGATTTTGGTAGTGGTTAGCTGGTGGTTGTAAAGTGGTGGTGTTTGTTGGCTGCTGCGAAATGGGGTTGTAGTTGTGAGGCTACTTTTTAAACGTGATACATGTATATAGAGTTTCGTATTTTTTAAATATTTCTTTTTTCTTCTATTTTTCAATTTTAAGGTAGCAAGGTAATTTCACACATAATTAACGGACTTTTTAATTGTTATCCAATATAAGGACTAAATGTATACGTTTAAACTAAACTTATAACTTTTTAAACCTAAAGATAAAGAATAAAATATGAGTAAACGCTAGCTACCATCCGTGTAATTTACTCTTTTAGTTTATATCCACGATTAGTTACAAGTATCTATTCAAGTTAAAATACCAAAATATACAGTTTTATGAAAATTAAATAATAAAACTCGACTTTTTTTTAGGCTTAAAAGTACGAAAACTATTATTTGTTAAAATCTACAAAGTTAAAAGAACATGTCACTTTTTAGTTTTTAATTTATTTAATCAAAGAAAGCAAAGTCATTGTTTATAATTCCACATCAACAATAAGAATAGAAAATTATAATAGTGACCTGATATGTCATTAAGTATAACTTGTTAACTAGGTAAAAGCCCAAAATTTTTGCAAGATTTGAACGACAGATGTAAAATTCAGTGGTTTTAAAGAGAGTGAAAAAATAAACCTGAGTTTTTTTAGTTATAAAGAGGAAACAAGAAACAATTGTTGACAGATTACTAAATGTTCCACGTTTCATTCTTGACTCCAAACTTGTCCACACGAGACTTACAACAGCATGTAAATGATATATATAATGCAAAGAGCCCCTTTTCATAGACATCTATCAACACAAAGCATGGCATCTCTTTCCATTGCAATCATCTTACTTGCTACACGTACAGTTTTCTGTACCATAATTGTTGCAGATGAAGCTAATGCTCTCCTCAAATGGAAAGCCACCCTCCAAAGCCAAAATACCAGCATCCTTCTTCCTTCATGGACAAATGATGTTAATTTCAATTCATCTGCTCAAAACACAGTGTCTCCATGCAACTGGTATGGAGTTTTATGTAACGAAAACGCTAGCGTAATCAGATTAAATCTTTCCTCATCGGGTTTAAATGGTACCCTTGATCACTTCTCCTTCTCTTCATTCCCAAATCTTGCATACTTAGAGCTTAGTTTTAACAACTTCTCTGGGATCATTCCATCTGAAATCCGTCACCTGTCAAAACTTGTTTATCTTGATTTATCCTTTAATCAATTAACCGGAATAATCCCAACAGAGATTGGCAAACTGAGAAATCTTGCCACCCTTCATTTGGTTCAGAATCACCTGAATGGTTCTATTCCGCAAGCTGTATGTCAATTGAGATTTCTTTCTGGCTTTGCCTTGGCTGATAACAATCTTTACGGTCCAATTCCTACCTGTTTTGGTCAGTTATCGAATCTGCGTTATGTTTTTCTCGATCGTAACAATATTTCTGGTCCAATTCCTACATCTTTCGGTCAACTAACAAACTTGGGTCGCGTTGATCTGAATCGTAACAATATTTCTGGTTCAATTCCTCATGAATTAGGAAATCTTTATCAACTAGAGGAGCTTCATATAAACAATAACCATCTAACTGGAGGGATCCCAGAAACTTTGGTAAATCTGAAGAATCTAACCCTCTTAAATCTGTACGAAAATCAATTAAACGGATCAATTCCTAGAGAAATAGGTAAGATGACTTCACTCGAAAGGGTGGAGCTGCAATTGAACAATCTCACTGGTCCAATTCCTTTGTCTCTAGGTGAACTCAAATCCTTAAAACATATCAATCTTTATGGAAACAAACTTTCTGGTCCCATCCCACAAGAGTTAGGAAAATTGACATCTCTTTCTACTCTACATTTAGCATTCAACAAACTCAACGGTTCCCTTCCAAGTTCATTTGGTAACCTACAAGCGCTAGAAGAATTAACGCTTAACAGTAACTATCTTTCTGGTTCTATTCCACGGGAATTGGGAAAGCTAAAGCTGGTTGAAATTGAATTCACATACAATAGTTTCTCTGGTAGTTTGCCAGATGAAATCTGTAATGGTGGAAAACTTCAATATTTTCGTGTTGGTAATAATAAACTAACAGGTCAAATTCCGAAGAGCTTGTACAACTGTTCGAGCTTGATCCGAGTTCGCTTTGATGGAAACCAGATTACCGGAGATATTTCCGAGAGCTTCGGTGTCTACCCACAACTCAATTACATCAATCTCAATGATAACAAGCTATATGGGAAAATCTCAGACAACTGGAGTAAGTGCAGAAACTTAACCACTATGCAGATGGGTGGGAATCGAATCCAAGGTAACATACCTAGTTCCCTCGGAAACTCGATTCAGCTGGAAGTTCTTAATCTTTCTTCCAATGATTTGGTTGGAGAGATACCAAGAGAATTCGGAAGGATGACTCGCACGGGGATGCTTCTTTTAAGCAATAATCGACTTTCGGGTCTAGTGCCACAAGAACTAGGATCTCTAGCTCAACTTTTGTTTCTTGACCTATCCATGAATAAGCTGAATGGGTCCATTCCATCTTCCCTTGGGCATTGTTCAAAACTCGTTTCCTTAAACTTGAGCAATAATGAATTTACTGGTGAAATCCCGGTCCATTTAGGTAGATTAGTTCACTTGTCTATTCTTGATTTGAGCCATAATTTACTCATCAAAGAGATGCCTTCTGGGCTTTCGAGTATGAGTAGCTTGGAGACGCTAAACCTCTCTCACAACGAGCTTTCAGGTTCTATTCCAGAGAGTTTTGGATCGATGCATGCTTTGTTGAACATTGATCTTTCTTTTAATCACTTACAAGGTCCGCTTCCTAAAAGCAAAGCTTTCATGAATCTTTCAATAGAATCATTGCAAGGAAATGTAGATTTGTGTGGAAATGTCAGTGGATTGAAAGAATGTGCATCAGAAAGCGGTTCATCAAATCAAATACATAACATTGCATTACTGATTGCCCTTCCACTTCTTGGAGCTCTTCTACTTGGTGGTCTAATGGGAACATTCACCTTTTATAGATGCAGACCCAAGACTCGGAGGTCGAAGAGTTTGCCATCAACACAGCTTGTGAACAAACATGAGCATGGAAAAAATTTCTTTTCTGTTTCTACTTTCAACGGAAAGGAGACTTATAATGAAATTTTAGCCCAAACAAAGGATTTTAACGAAGCATATTGCATTGGAATAGGAGGATGTGGAAGCGTGTACAAAGTTAAGCTGTCATCAGGAGATATTATTGCTGTAAAGAGACTTCACTCGTCTTTTGAGGTAATTAATTACAGTGAATTCCTAAATGAGATTAGAGCATTGACAAGAATACGACATAGAAACATCGTCAAACTACTTGGCTACTGTTCGCATTCTCATCACTCATTTTTGGTTTATGAGTATCTAGAAGGGGGTAGTTTGGCTGATATGTTGGTTGATAAGACAGCTGAATATTTGGATTGGGCAAAGAGGGTGAACATTATCAAAGGTGTTGCATACGCTTTATCGTATATGCATCATGATTGTTCACCAGCCATCATCCATCGTGACATAACAAGTAATAATATTTTGCTTGATTCGAAGTACGAAGCTTGTGTTTCTGATTTCGGTACAGCCAAAATTTTGAGCCCAAATTCTTCAAATTGGAGTAACATTGCAGGAACATATGGATATCTTGCACCAGGTAAAATAGTTTCCAATCATTCATCTTTTTAACAAGAATGGAACTCATTCGTTAATATTCTTTGCAGAACTCGCTTACACAATGAAGGTTACTGAAAAGTGTGATGTTTATAGTTTTGGTGTTCTAGCATTAGAAATCATCAAAGGAAAGCATCCAGGAGATATCATTACTTCTCTAGCATCTTCAACAACCGAAGTGGTCAAGCTCATAGAGATGGTGGATCATCGTCTTCTCTTTCCAAGCCCAAAAATCAAAGAAGCTCTAACATCAATATTAATTCTGGCAATCAAATGCGTCAATTCAAACCTTGAAATGAGGCCTACAATGCTTGAAGTTTCACAAAAAATTGCATACATTATTTCTGGCATGTATGAGACTGTTGATGATGTGTAAGTCAGCTCATGAAAAAGAAGAGTGGATCTGATATTTCTATATCATAGTCAAAATTAATGTGTTAGGATCTGTAAGTCATATACAAACAATTTTCGATAATATAAGTTTAGTGAATAAAGTGTGTTTTTGAAAATCTATAATATCTATGTTACTTTTATTATTATTTTTTTTGTAAGGCTTTAATTCTTGAAAGACCTAATAGTTAGATTGGCACATAAAAACATAATTATTAAACATTAACCACTCATTCGTTCATTCATTGCAGTGAAGATAAAAAAACATCTCAAAATATTTGTCTTTAAACAATATATTATGAAAACTATCATAAAATAGAAACCATTAACTATGATGCCAATCATGTGCAGAATAGAAACAGGTAGCCTCTCATTCCATGCTAAGCTATTAGTTTTATTCACTTATCCCGTCAAATTAAAATGCATACAAAAATCACTTTATTGAAGGAATTTTTGTTTTGACTTTAAAGATATGCTTTAACACCTCAGTCTTTATCATTCTTTAACATGTATCATAAATACACATGACCATACTTCAAATTTATCAATTACAATGGCATTAACTATCTCATTCACTCTATTTGTCACTTCAGTTTTATCTTTTTTTTTTTATCAATACATTATCAAGTCCTTTACTTTAGCATTTCTTTAGCTTTACTATATATCAAACCCGGGATTCAAGACGCCCCAGGCGTGAGAACTAGATTGATTGATATCATGTATAAGGTCCAAAAATTTATCTATTTGATTACAAATTGGAGTTTTGAAATCAACGGAAGTCTTTAGAATGCTTTTTGATATAGATAATTAATCAATACTATCAGTTATTCATGTTTCATGTATCAAAATTTTTAGATCTCAGTTTTGAGACGATCAACATTATCCATTGATCATAAAAACAAATCCTCAATCACGAGGTAATTTAACACTTGGGATTTATTTAATAATTTATGTTTATAAAAAGGAATTTTAAGGAAATCATGAAGAATTTACATTATGGTTAAAACATAAAACTTGATAAAATGCATTTAGGTAAGAACCACAAGAATTTAACTAGAAGTCTTCATATTCTCAGGACCACGAATCCAAGCTGAGGTTTATCCTTACATATACACCTTGCTTAATCATATTCAATTTTTTATCTAGAAACATTTAAAAATAAAATGTTAGCATAAAGCTAGTGAATCATGTTAGTAGACATTTTAGAAACAACATAATTAGTATCAAAATCATCATCACAAGTTGTTTTATATTATTGATTCATTTATTGACAAGGCTCGTACCGCATATATGGTATAGAGTGAAAATAATCAATTCATATATTGAAAATGAGCTTAGCTGAATTGTGGCATAACACAAAGTTATCCACCAACATGTGTATCTTTGATCAAAATAAGTATTGTAAAGGACCAGATTTCCTCAAAATCATTAAATCTTAGTTTATTAATGATCAAAAAATGCGAAATAAATTTAATCATTATTATAACATGAGTTCATAATAAACTTAGGAAGAAATAACAGAACAAATCATGTAAATAAAAGTTCATTCAATTGTATTCGCATAAACACCTCTGCTTTTGCAATTACAATACTGGTAATGAAAACTTATACAAGTTACATAATAAACAAACTATTTATATTAAACAATGTTGTCGCATACCCTAATTTTTTCACCCAGCCTCCAAGTTTTTGTATAGATCCATGTTATCGCACAGCTACAGCCTTTGGTTTAGAAGTTCTCGTATCCTATATAAGTTTTCGCATCATCTTCAGAAGTTTCCACTTCATTTTGATTTTGATTTCCCAAGCCTCTATTCGTAAACTTTACACTCTCCCTTAGGATCAGTGAATCAAATGCAATTAATAATTCACATTCTCGTAATTGTAATCTCCTCCAGACTCGTACATCTTCTTTTTTGAGGCTTTGTTCAGAATCTAACCAAATTGCACACCTATAAAGTGAACAGACAGATCAGCTTCGATTAAATACGACTGTAGTTTAAGGATATCCTACTTTCTAAACTTCATCATATGAATAGGATAATAAATCATGTAATAATTATCCACTAAGTAGCCGCATGCCCATATTCTTTCTCACAAACCCACCTCATCAACTTTAATAGACTGTTAACTAGCACTGGTGCATGTATAGGAATCTTCTTTCGCATCCTTTGTTGTTTAAAAACTTTAGTGATTGAAGAAGCATTGATGTTTGGATGTATCTTTCATCTTGCAACACCTTTGCTTTTGCTAATCTGAACTGTTTGAATCTAGATTTACTTTCTCTCAAAATAAGATTCCTTATTTATGTAGCTTTACCATAATTACATGTATTGTAGAAAAGCACTTTGCTTATGGTATAAAGATCAGTTGTATGCAATGTGTGGATATCATGCTCATCCTTATAGTATTGAGTATCTTGGTTCTCCTTTTAATCGCATACATATTTTTCTCCCCATCATACATCTAGCTTATAATAGGCATTATATTGCTTTATTTACTTTTCGGCTTTAGCTTCGATTGATCACCGGTGTCACACCCTCAAAATCCACGTGCGGGGTTTTACCACGAGGCGAGTGAACAAACTAGGATCTCAGTCATTAGTTACCCGGAACGACACTATATGCAACCTTTAAAACAAATCAGAGTTTAAAACTTTAAAATATTTGCGAAAGCATTTTGTAAATAACCCAAACAAAAGGTATTAAATGTAAACTGCGCAACACACACGCCCAAACCAAATTACGTAAGAAAATGCTAAATTAAAAGTAAGCAATGTTTAAACAAAGCATGCTTGACACGTGCGTGCTCCTATGGGCAGCTGCTAGAAACGACCAGAGAAAAGCATACTAAAAGTGTCAACATGATGGTTGGTGAGTTCAAGAGTTTGTAATCAATCATAAGCAGTTGTTAGTAAAACATAAACAAGTGCATTGAAATAAATAGCTTGTCTAATTTTATTAGTAAAGAACAATAGTTATTTCGCGATCGAAGCTACTATGTTTGTCTGTTTGCCTCCCACCACGACATACCAGGTCATGACGCTATTAGTAGTTTAGGATAATATTATACCCATTGACTTCCGGTCACCTGGGTGGGGCTTGTCAGACCCAGTAGTACTACCCAAAATTTTCCGCTAGATTCCTTAATTAACGATTCGAAAGTGTGAGGGCTTTCTATAGTATAACCTACTATGTCTTACCAAACACATGTTATAATAGTAAAGCGTTTTAAAACCAAGTATGTTTTCTCCCCAAAAAGAGAAGTAAGTAAAAGTGGGGCATTGAACTCACCTGGTACGCAAACGAATGATTGTAAAAGCTAATGATGAGTGGAAAGACAACCTTTCAAAGGTTACCTAGAACACATAAGTACATAAGTACGTGTACATAGAAAACTTAAGAACCCTAAGTGCTTAACAACCATATTGACCCAAGGTTTTAGAAAACAATACTCATTTGACCAAGTTCACCCGTTTGACCCGTTGGTGACATGCCAAGTTAAATTCTTGTTTGATTAAGTATAGCAATCCATCATACATGGTTATCACACAAGTTATTCACGTATGCCATATTACAAACCCTTAAGTGCTATAAAGGTCATCATAGACCATCCATTATCATGTATATTCCATAAAAGCCTAAACAACACAATCTACCACCTTAGACATCATCAAAAAACTTTCTAACATGATCCTAACATCATAAACATGCTCAATTAACAATATCCAATGATCTACATAAATAAAGTCTATCTTTCGGGAAAGTAACACCCAAAACCAAATCTAACATCCAATTCATTCAAAAATTCATCAACTTTATACCTAATCAAGTTCATAACAATCATCTAAACATGATAAACATCATCAATTCATCATAATTCCAAAATCTCATACATAAAAGTTTCTACTTATAGTAAGGTATGAACAACCACTCAATTTCAATCATAGATTCATCAATATTATACCTAATCTAGTTCATAGTATTCATAATCATCCATTTAACATCAACAATTCATCAAAATATAAATTCTCATAAAGAAAAGTTTCCACTTTTGGCAATGTATGAACTAGATAACAAAATCATGGATTTCTTGCATAACCTACATAGATTAACATTCATACAACATAACTAACATCACATCATCAACAAACCATCATCAATTTGACTTTTCTTCACTAATTTCGAATTAGGGTTCATCATGAATCAAAAACATAAAAACTTGATAGAAACTTACTTTAAGTGTGTAAAAATGATGATTAACACTTGTAACTCTTGAATCCCAATCAAAATCGACTTGTTTGTGCTTGTTCTTGATCAAAATCGAAAGGGTAGGGGAGGGGAGGTGTTCGACCGAATGGGGGGGGGGGGGGTTTGGGGGCTAGGGTTTGCTTAATTTTAATCACCTTTTTTAAAAGATAATCTTTTTAGCATTTTTAACAATCTTTAACTACAAAATACAAGTATTATTAACCAACAATAATAATAATGTATATTTTCCACTAATAACAAAACACATGAAATAAATATAACACGTTGACACGTTACAAGATAAAATTCACAAATAATACTTAAAATTCACAAATCACATAACTACAAATTAATAATCAATATTATTAATCAAATTATTATCTAATAACCACTGTTAATTATTACTAAGTCACCAACGATCAACGACAACTAGTGTGTGCTCACGACACGTGTATGCAAGACCTAATGGAACTAACGGAATTTGGTAACGGAAAATTACCGGATGTTACATTATCCCCATGTTGAAAGAATTTTCGTCCCGAAAATTGCATTACATGGTTATGTTACATCACTGGTCTACTGCATTGGCACAAAGAAATTGAGTGAGTTTCGGGTGGGTTGTCACATTATCCCCATGTTGAAAGAAATTTCATCCCGAAATTTAATCATTACCTTCGCCGGCTGTCGTCGTTGTTTCGAACAGATAGGATACTTAAGCTTCATCTGATCCTCACATTCCCACGTAAATTCTGGTCCATGTTTCGAGTTCCAACAAACTTTGATTATGGGTATCTTGCTTTGCTTAAGAGTCTTGACTCATCAAGCTCAAGGAAGCAACCAACAAACCTCTAATGCACTTGTCATCAGACAAGATGGAGTTTGTGACTGGAGCCTATATGCAGAGGAAGTCAAGCCTCAATTTCAGAATCATGCTCTCATGGCTTATAATAATGATGGTCCAACTCCAACGCCAACTGAGGTAAAATCCAATCTCTATAGTGATAAATGCATTCAAGAAGTATAGGGATACAAAGAACATAGTCACAAGTTGGCTCTTAAAATCAAAAAAGAAAAAGTCAAATCTGAAATGTTAAAACAACAGATGAAAATTTTTGAAATTAAAATCAAATCACTTCTTTCAGATATAGAAAAACTCCATGGTGAAAAGTACACTCTAGCAGCTGAGAATGAGTAGTTAACTGAATTGTTAACAAAACCAAGGCTAGCAATCGGCTACGGAAGTGAAACTTGAAAAGTTTCAATTCTCTTCTGCTAAGCTGTAAGAGTTACTTGACTCACAAAAAGCCAAAGGATATGACTGGAATAGGATACAATTCTTGTCCACCTCCATACAATGAAAACTATACGGTTTTGCCTGAGGCACTCACTCATTCTAATTCAACTGAACCTAAGTTACTGAAACTAAAACAATGGTTTCACAAATAACTAATCCTCAAAAGAAATCGAGTGTTTATATTGAAACCAATAAGGATAAAATCAAGTTGGGTCACCCAATAAAAATCAAAGAGTGCTCATACAAACCTGTAATTGTCAAGAAATCAAAAGCTCAATCAAAGCCATTGTGCCATTTGTGAAATTCATTCTTGAAAATCTCAAGGTAGTAAGAATGCTGAATTATCTGTGAATTCTTCTGCTGAAAGCAAATCTGATTATGACATTAAATCTCTAAAAAAATTCAAGCAAATTAGAAAAGGTTTCACTGAAATCCAAATGTAAAGCAATAGCTTCTCCATCATCCAAAAGGAAATCATCCATGGTTCAAAAATCAAATGTAAAACTGAATTTCAATCATTATCAAAGTACAAACAGGGGGTTGATTTTGACATTTGCAACAAAGAAGTTGTAGACCAACTTGAAAGGGAGTCAAGTAAGGGTAAAAAGAAGCAAAACAGTCTCTAAAGACCAAGCCAAGTAGAATTATGATACAATCTACTGAAACTAAGAAGACTGAAATTACTTCTTTATTGAAAACAAAATCTGAGGCTAATCTAAAATCTGTTAAATCACATGAAGCCTCCACATCAAAATCAAAAAGACAAACAAATGTACTGTGACATTTGTGACATGTCTAATCACAACACAGATGAGTGTTATTTTAATCAATATTGCTCCATCTGTGACGTAAACAATCATTCAACTAAAAATTGCTATTTCAACAAGTATGGTTCTGTCTGTGATATGACAAATCATAATATATCTGATTGTTTTTTTAAACAAAAAGGCTTGAGAGCTCCACAAAACAAGCCTGTTTCACCAATTTCAACCGACAAGGCCAAACATAGAAGTCAATCTCTCATTAAACAAACAAGGGTTTTAAATTCTGATGATGACTTTTATGACCAATGGGAGAGTCAAAAGGAATCTTAATCATAATATGAAATAATCACTTAATTCTTATCCAAGATTTAAAACAAAAGTCATTTCTAAAAATAAAAATGTGCCTAATTTCTACATAGAAATAGGGATGAAAGATTTGACTACTCTTCAGACAGCTCTATTGAAATTGATCAAAACAAACCAAAAAGGACTCCACAAACATTCTTCAAAGCATCAACCTATAAATCACAACCTAGAGGCAAGTATCAAAAGGTTACAGTACTGGATAGAAACAGGCAACCCAAGACCATCATGGCTTGGGTTCCACATTCTAACTGGTTCTTTTATGCTTGTAGGATCATCCATACAGGTCCAGCAACTTATGGTATGTGGATAGTGGATGCTCCCAACACATGACTGGAGATAGTTCCCTCCTTCATGACATCAAGCATATACAAGGAACTACTATAGCATTCAGGGGAAACTCACAAGGTGGCAGAATTACTGGGGAAGGGTCTGTAACAAATAGACTGGTGAGCTTTGACAAAGTGAACTACTATGAGAAACTAAATTTCAACCTCCTCAGAGTGTCTAAGATCTGTGACAAGAAATATTCCACTCATTTTACAGACACATATTGCTACATTCTGACACCAGGATTTCAAATTCCTGAAGAATGGGTTGTCTTGAAGACTCCGAGAAAGAATAACACCTATGTCTTGAACCTTAATTCTGCACAACCAATAGAAGAAACATGGCTTTTTTCTAAAGCATCATTTGATGAGTCACAGCTTTGGTATGGACGTTTGGGACACAAAAATTTCAAAAACATGAACAGATTGATAAAAGGAAATCATGTAATTGGTTTACCTCAAAAGGAATTTCATTTTATTGACCACTATTTTGCATGTCTCAAAGGAAAACAACATAAATCTTCCCATAAGCCAAAACTTGTGAGCACAATCAATACTCCATTGAAGTTACTTCATATGGATCTCTTTGGACCAAATCATGTCATGAGTATTGGCAGGAAACAGTATTGTGTCATGATCATTGATGACTTTTCACGATTCACATGGGTCTTCTTCCTACTTCATAAAAATGAAGCGTCCCAAATAATAAAAGATTTTATCACTAAATTGAAAGTCAACTTGATCAAAATATAAAATCAATCAGAAGTGATAATAGGACAGAGTTTAAAAATGAAAATCTAATGTCATTTTGCACACACAAAGGCAATGCTCATCAATTCAGTGCAGCTAGAACTCCTTAACAAAATAGGGTAGCTGAAAGGAGAAACAGAACACTAATTGAAGTAGCAAGAACAATGCTAGCCAATGCTAAGCTGCCAATTACCTTTTAGGCAGAAGCAGTCAACACATCGTTTTGTGCAAATTCGAACTTTGATAGTTAAAGAAAACAACAAAACACCTTATGAACTTCTTTTTCATAGGAAACCATTTATTGGATTTTTCAAGTCATTTGGTTGTCCTGTCTTAATATTAAACACCCGAGACCATTTTGGAAAGTTTACTCCTAAGTCTGATGAGGGATTCTTGTATGTTATTCGTCTATCTCAAAGGCCTTTAGAGTGTTTGATCCTAGATTAAACATTATTGATGAATCAACAAATGTTTAGTTCAACGAGCACTTATTTCCTAAGTCAATGAATGGTCCCGATTGGTTGTTTGATATTGACTTTTTCATAAGATCTTTTGATCAGCTTCACTTGTTCAACGCAGGTAACCTACAATCAGCTGGATCTTCTAGAACAGTAGAGAGAAGGGATGACTTTCCAATGATTCCTCCATCTTCTGCTAATCAATTGGATGAAGAAGTTCTATTGCAAGCTAAACCTGTTAGATAAGAAGTACAAAATCAAAGTGTCTCAACTGAGGCTGGTCCTAGTGCACTGCCCACTCCTTCAGCAGAAGCGTCTACTAAAGTTAGAAATCTAGAACCAGCTACTATGCCGGTTGAAACTAAAGTGAATGCAAATTATGAAAGTCTTCAAAGTGCTACTGATGCTGAAGCTAAAGCTGGTGAAGTGTTTAATTACTTTCATAATTCACCTACATCAAGATTCCTCTCACCAAGATGATCTGAATGTGTCCAACCTTGATGTATCAATTGCTAGTGACTTAATTCCAGCCACCAGGATACATAAGAATCATCTGGTGTGAAGCATCATTGGTGAATTAGATGAGCGAGTGACAAGAAGCAAGTCAAGTATTGCAAACATCTGTTTGTTTTCTTGCTTTTTATGTCAAACTGTACCCAAGAATATAAAGAGGCTCTTCAAGACAACAACTGGATCGAGGCAATGTAGGAAGAACTGCTCCAGTTCAAGAAACAAGAAGTATGGCAGCTGGTAGACCTTCTCGAAGGACAATACCCTATCGGTACCAGATGGTTATACAAAAACAAGACTGATGATGGGGCATTGTTATCAGAAATAAGGCAAGATTGATTGCACAAGGATACACCCAAGAAGAAGGAATAGTCTATGAGTAGGTGTTTGCACTTGTTGTCAGTTTAGAAGCCAACTTACTTTTTCTTTCTTACTCTGCATCAATGAAATTCACTGTGTATCAAATGGATGTAAAGTGTGCATTTCTTTTTGGCAAAATCTCTGAAGAAGTCTATGTGAGTCAACCACCAGGCTTTAAGGACCCGGATTTCTCTCACAGGGTGCACAATCTTGACAAAGCATTGTATGGTCTATATCAAGCCCCATGAAAGTGGTACGAGACTCTATAATCTTTCCTTCTTGCACACGGGTATGAGAGAGGAAAGATTGATTAGACTTTGTTCAGAAAAAAAAGGACATGAAATGTTGCTAGTCCAGATCTACGTGGATGATATCATCTTTGGATCAACAAACAAACAACTTTGCAAGGATTTTGAAGAACTTATGCACTCCAAGTTCTAGATGAGTGCAATGGGGAGCATACATTCTTCTTAGGATTGCAAGTACAGCAAATAGCAGATGGAATCTTCATCAATCAATCAAAATACATGTAATTCATGTTGAACAAATTTCATTTTGCAGATTATCAGTCTATCAGAACTCCTATGGATACAACAATGAAGCTTGGTCCAGACTCAGATAGAAAATCAGTGGATCAGACTCACTATCAACCAATGATAGGGTCACTCATGTATTTAACAACAAGCAACCTTACATAATGTTTGGTGTATGTGTTTGTGCCAGATATCAAGCAGATCCCAAGGAATCACATGTAAATGCTGTAAAGAGGATAATCAGATATCTCAATGGCAAGCCTACACTTGGATTATGGTATCCAAAGGAGAGGGATTTCAACCTCTATGCCTACACAGACAGTGACTATGGGGGATGCAACTTTAATCGAAAGTCCACTTCTGGAGGTTGTCAATTTCTTGGTCCCAGACTGGTCTCCTGGCAGTGAAAGAAGCAAATAAAGTTGTCTGTTTCCATAGCAAAAGCTGAGTACATAGCAGCATCATCTTGTTGCTCTCAAGTTCTCTGGATTCAAAACCAGATGCTTGATTATGGTTATAACTTCTTGCACACACCAATTCACATTGACAACACAACCGCCATGTTCATAACAAACAATCCAGTCCAGCACTCAAAGACCAAACATATTGAAATTAGATATCACTTTTTGAGAGACTATGCTGAAAAAGGGTTAATCAAGTTGATATAGGTCCATATAGACAATCAATTAGCTGATTTGTTCACTAAGGCATTTGACCCTAGTCGGTTTGAATTCTTAGTTCAATCAATTGGCATGATCAACCTTGAGTAAAAATCAAAATTTGCAAAAGCATTCAAATATTATAAAAATAGAAAAAGAAGTTATTTTTATTGAAGAATATGAAATGTACTCAAAGGGAAATGATATAATTACAGTCGTTATATCATTCACTGTGCTTATTTCAAAATCTTGAAATGCTGACATGACTTATCTGATATGCGGGTAGGCTCAGCTTGAAAAAGAAGATACATGTTGTAATGAACTAAAGCTCATATTCAGCTGTGAAGCCATCATCTCATGTATGAGTAAGTATTAGCTTATCCAAGTATGTATGTGTAGTAACCTAAACACACCGGGTAATGATGCCTTATGAATCTCATTCACCCACATCAGTTTCTCCTTTGTTTTGCTGAGCAAAGACGTGGAGAAATAGGCACATAGTGCTGATGTCATGTTCCAAAAAGATTTCCAATGTAGAACACATCCCAAATGGATGAATTAATAAAGACTATATTCCTGGTGAATGAATAAAAAGAATCCCAAAGAGGATCACCTTCCAATGTGAAGTGCAAAAAGAATCCCAATATGGATAAAATAATTATAAGGATCAAAGTAAAAGAATCCCAATAAGGATCCCTTACCCAAAACCAAATAAGATTTCATAATTTAAATGACCTAGTCATGTAAGTTGTGAAAAAGTTCTACCATGCATTTCATGCGGGTGGTTGATCTTGCCATGCATTTGAGTGTGAGGTACATGTTGAATATTTAGTTCACTCAAAACATGATAAAGATCACAAGCATTAAAATACTAACCAAGCATGAGTTTAAGAGGACAACATACCTACAATCAATATGTTCATAATTATTTCTATTTTACTAACAATTGTTTGCAGCACTTGTGAAAGGTAAGATTGATATGATCTCAAGTAAGGTATACTTCCTCTTCATGTACAGATAAGAAAATCAAAAATTAAAAAAATATTTTTCTTTCAAAATTTTAAAATCTTTAAAGTTTTATCCCATATGGATATAAACTTTAAGGGGAGTAATTAAGATTTAATGAAAATATTCACAAAAAAACATAAAAAAATTTGCAAAATCCCAAAAATAGTTTAATTACTTTGTACAGTTGCTGCTTTTCTTGAAACTATAAAATTAGAAAAATGGTTGTGTTGGTATGGAAGTTATATTATAGTATCTCAGTATATTCAGATATTTAGAAGCACAAAAGTCCAAGATCAGTCAAATCTGGGAAATTTGTATCACACCAGGTGTACAATTCAATCCAAGCAAGAATTGACAATCCAAGAAATAGTCAAAACTTCATAATAGTAAAAGAAACAGTCATATCTTCATAAAAGTCAAAGCATCAGTCCGAAAAAAGTCAAAACTATCCACAGCAAAAACATTAATTTTTGACAAAGTTCAAAATTTAATGCGAGTAAGAGTATTGGTTAATGCGGGTGAAGGTAACCCAGGCACTTAACCAATGCGGGTAATATTTTTATGCAAGAAATCAAAGTGAAACTAATGCGGATATGTTAAGTCATCCGTATTTGTTTCTGAACAAATGCGTACAACATGAAGTATCATGGCAGAAAACTTATGCGGACAAAATTTTGTTCTTTCGCATTTATCAATGCGGATAAGTTTTTGTTCATCCGCATTTCCTTAATGCGGATGACATGATCAATGCGGGTAATATTGTTGTGTATTTATACCAAAAATAAAACATGTGCTTTCACTCTTGTCATTGTGTGTTTGAATCTCAGATAATGCACATAGAAGTTTATGAAATGCGAACAACTAAACTGTTCATTCGCATTTGTTATAGTTCATGCGGACAACTAAATTGTTCATCCGTATTTGTTGCAGCAACAATGCAAGTTTTGATGTAAATACGGAAAAGTCCAATTGTTCTTCCACATTTGTTACAGAGCCAATGTGGACAAGTTTATGCTTCCGCATTTGTCTTAGTACTCAAATGCTTACAAGTTAAAACATTCGCATTTGCTACAGTACAAAAATTAAAACTTCCACATTTGTTCATTAACTTGCAAAATTTGAGAAGTTCATTAAATTGACTATTTAAACACATTAATCAGAGTCTAATACTTTTCAAATCTGAGAGAACCTAATGTGCGACGAGCGGTTTTCATAACTGATCTTCATCATTCATGTTCTGAAGGCAAAGTAGATGTGAAGATGTTAAAGCTCTTAGAAGATTAACATTTTGTCTTTTGCGTTTTCTCATAGTATAGGGACTTATTTTGTAAATATATGTTCCTTGTTTTTCTTTGATAGTATAAATAGGATATTTTATGTATTGTGTAGGGTAGACCAACCTAGAGATAGAGCAAAACACTTAGAACAGATTGAACAACTGTAACTCATCACCCTTACACTTTATATCCTAAGCATTTGCTATCAATGAAATCTATGAATTTTTGAAGTAATTTCTTGTGTTTGTTTACTTAGTGTTTGAATTTATCATTGCATTATGATATCATCAGAGATCGATCCATTTTGAACCCATCAAATGGTATTATAGCTTTTGGTTGATTGATCAGAGCTTATCGGCATTATTGAGCTCTTTGAATCACTTGAAATATGTGTTGATTGCAATTTGATTGATTAATTGTTGTTTTCAGTTGTGTTTCATCCATAGAAACGTGATTTGAATCACAATTTGGTGTTTAATTCGTTCAGATCTGAGTATTGATCAAATTTGTGTTCAAACTGTGTTCTTCATTTTCAGACTGTAATTCAATCAGAAAACATATTGTAGTTGTTGTTTGATCAAAATGTTGATTGAAGATTGTTAATCGATCTATTTACTACCTAATTGGAATTTTTTAGATCAATTGAACAAGTTTTGAAAAATTTCATAAGATTTGAGTTTGTTGAAGACGATGAATTAAGCGCTTGAGTTGTGAAAAACTACTAAAATTTGCTAAGTGTTCAGACACCTTGCAACTGTTTAGGCGTTTTACCACTGTTGAGGCATTTTCATATCAGGCGTTTTTCAACTATTGGGACGCATTGAGACTGTTTGGTGGCATTGAGACTTTGTTGATTCTAGATGTTTAAGAACTATTTGGGTGTTTTTACCTCCAGCGTTTCTTCACTGTTTGGGCGTTTGAGAACTGTTCGGACGCATCATCAGTCAAGCGTTTCAGAATTCATCTAAGGCATTCCCTGAGATGTTTCTTGTTCAAAGTTAGGCGTTTCGGAAGTTTCAGGCGCTTTAATATTAAGACTTATCAGTGAACACTTAGAAATATTTCAAAAACTAAAATCCAAAAATATTTTCATTTCTTAGTTTCTTCTTAAAATTTTAAAAACAACAAAAGCAAGTCATTTTCATTAATTCAAAAAATTCAAAATGGTTAAGTCTGAAGATTTAGAGAATAGGGTTTCCAAACTCAAAAATAGAGCTGATTTTAAAGATTGGTCTCTTAGATTGAAGCATCATCTAAACTCCATTAACACTGATTTATGAAAGTCAATAGAGAAAGGACCACGTATCCCAATTACATCTGATAGTCCTGACAGAGGATTTGTTTATACAAAAGACTCTACAGAACTATATCCTAAGTATGGTCTACAAGGTGATGACTTAAGGAAGGTTAAGAATGACATCAAATCTTATTCATTGATGTGCAAGGGGTTACCATTGGAAGTCTTGACTAGACTTGAAGGTTATCAAACTAGTTACACCATGTACAGAGCCTTGAAGATTATTTGTGAAGGTGGTAAATAGATACAAGATCTTAAAAGCAGAAACTCAAGAGACAATTGGAGTTATTTGACCATCTTTCTGGTGAAATAATCAATCAAATGATGAACAGATTTGTGCAATTAACTACTAAAATGTAAACTGCTGGCATCAAAAATGATCTCAAAAATCTAAATTACAGACTTCTAAATGCACTTCCATCTTCATGGAAACAGACAGTCACTCTATTGAAGCATACAAAAAAGTTTATGATGGATCTGGATCTTTTGATTGCCAAAATTTAATCAGTTGAAATTGATGAGAGCTCCAAAAACAATGATAGAGCTGCATCAATGTCTCTGTATAAGTACGTTGTTTCTCCAGCTAATACAGTGGAGAATGCTTTTCTGGCAAAAGATGATAATTCTCCAGAAGATGAGGGTGATTTGTTCGTTGGAGCTGGTTTCTTTACAGATTCTTCTTACACTAGTGCTCCTGTTTATACAACTCAACCTCAACCTTAGTCTCCTCCTAAAACTCAAACTCCTAAACCTCAAACTGAGACTTCATCTTCTAATTCTGTTAAAACTAGCAAAGTTAAAGATGTTATTAATATCCTGTTACAGGATCATGAGTCAAAATCTGCTTTTACTGCTTTCATGGCAAGTTTTCATGCTTATCAAGGTAGTCATCTAACCCAGTTAGATCTTGTTTTGTAGGATTTGTTTGAGATGGATCCTGATTATGTGAAAGAAATGGACTTGAATTGGCAGATGGTAATGATTGCTTACAGAACACAAAAACACTCATATGTTAACAGGAATTACAAGCCCAGTGCAAACAAAACTGTTGGCTTTGATAAATCAAAGTCAAGGTGTTTCAACTGCAACAGTTATGGTCATTTCTCAAGGGAATGTAAAGCTCCTAGAAATCAAGGTTGAAATGGTCAAGCAGGTTCTAGCAGTCAAAGATACCAACAACAGTCTCAAAAAACCTTTCAAAAGCCTTATCAAAGTCTTCCCATGCCAGAACTTAAAGATGAATCAAAATCATCTAAAGAGCCAAAGAAAGCTCTTATTGTTAGCATCAAAGATGGCTATGACTGGAGTGCTTATGCTGAACAATTCACAGCTGATCTAACATCTAGTTTAGCTCTTGTTGCTAAAGTTCAAAATGAAGACTGGTCTGAAGAAAATGATCCTAAGGCAGATGATGATTCTGAAAATGGTGATGAAGATTATGATTGGAGTGACAAATCTGACCCAAAAGAGGATTCAGAAGAAATTGTACTCATGGCTCAGTCTGAACAACCAAAGGTTGAGCATCCATCATCTGACTCTGAGACTTCTTCTTCAAGTTATCCTAAAATTCCTGTTGAAGTTAGAGAGAAAATGTGCATAAAAGTATGTTTTGATCAAGTTGAGCATTACAGAACATATTCATTTAAAATCTATGACAAACTTAAACAAGAAGAAGTAATGCACAACAAACTGAAAAATGATCACAAAGTCTCTGATGAAAAGATCTTATCTCTACAAACCTCATGGAATAAAACTTTAAAAGAACTTGAACTTGTTAAAAAACAACTTAAGGAGATGACTAAAAATTTAGAAGAAGAAAAAATAGCTCATACTGCAACACAGGTGGATCTAGCAAAAGTTAAAAGTTCTAAAACAATAGTAGAATAGTTGGTAAGTGAGAGGAAAGAGAAAAACAAAACAGGTCTAGGTTTCACACATGAACCCATGCCTGAATCTATCACAAACACTTTACCAAAAAACTTTAACACACATGATCACTCACCTGCAAACAAAGCTAAGCTAAAAGCCTTTCAAAATAAGAAAAAGAATTCTGAAAGTGATTAAGAGAAAACAAATGTTGAGATATTTGAGGAACAAGATTCTAAAGCTAAAGCCTCTCATAATAAAAATCAAAACAATCAACATCAAAGAACAAATCAATCTAATCAGTTTAAACCAGTGAGGTTTGTGTCTGCGGGTACTTTTGATATGAACACAATTCCAGAAATCAAATCAAATTCAAAAAACAAATCTAACTCTGATATGAAATAGGTTCAGTTCCAAAGTCTTCCACTGTTAACAAAGGATTTGTATCTAAGGTGTCTAGGAATGGTGGTAACAAACAAAAGTCAAAACCCAAATTTCAAAAGAACAAACTCTCAAATCAAAAACAACAGATTAACTTTGCAACTCCTAAATCAAAACAAGGATCAAATATGGCTTCCACATCTAAGGTTAATCAATAGTTGTTTAAATTTCAACAAAGGTACTATGAAATATATGATATGTATGATAATAAGACTGATGAATGTTTCTTTTACAGGTACTGTCACATTTATGATATGAAAAACCATTCAACAGGTGATTGTTATTTCAACAAGTATTGTACCATTTATGATGAAAGAAATCACAAAACTGAGAATTGCTACTTCTGAAGGAACTTGCCAAGGAATGGATATGTCAATCCATAATTTCAGATAAATCAAAGTGTTGGTTTTCAAAGATTGACAAAACAACCTTCCTTAGGCTTGAGATCTTTTCGAAGGATTGATTCTGATTGTGATGATTCTTACGCTATGAAAACAAAGCATTATAATCAAGGAAAATTCATTCCACGATCTGTGAGAATGAACAATGCAAATTTTGGAAATAAAAATTTCTCTAAAATGGTTTCTTCTGATGGTTTGAATTATCTTGACGATGATCTTGAAAAATGTTACCATGCTTTACGGACTATGCAAATTAAAGATAATAAAAAATTTGTCATAAACCGAATTGGTAAATTTAAACAGCAAAAGAAGCCTGATTTGAATAATCTTCATTTTAAATAGTTTACCATTGTTGATAAATTTAGCAAGCCCAAGACCATATCGGCTTGGGTGATAACTCAACTTAAATCTCTTTGAAATGCAGGTACACCCAAGAAGACCTATTAACACGTGATATGTTGATAGTGGGTGTAGCTGGTTTATGACAGGCAACCATGCCTTGCTTCAAGATTTTAAGTTAAAAGATGGTACTCATGTTGCATTCGGAGGTGATGCAGGTGGTAAAATAACAGGTGAAGGAATAGTGTCCAATGGGATTATTAGCTTTGATAAAGTCAACTATTGTTCATAGTTGAACTTTAATCTTTTAAGTGTTTTCCAAATTTGTGACAAATCTTACTCTGTTCTATTTGATGATTCTTTTTGATATATTTTGAAGCCAGGTTTTCAGATAAGCAAAGAATGGGTAGTTGTTAAAGCTATACGAGATCGAGATGTATACAAGTTAGATATGTCTCAAGTAGATCCATCTACAGAAACAACATTCCTAATTGCTCAAGCATCAAATGTCGAAAGCCAGTTATGGTATAGGCGTCTTGGGCATTCCAATTTCAAGAATATAAACAAGCTTGTAGCAGGAAATCATGTAGTAGGTCTTCCAACAAAGAAGTTTGCTACAATAGATCACTACTCAACATGTTTAAAAGGAAAGCAACACAGAGCCACTTATAAGCCCAAGCTGATAAAGTCAAATTCCAAGCGTCTCTAGATGTTGCACATGGACCTATTCGGATCAACAAATGTGCAGAGTATTCAAAAGAAATATTATTATTTAGTTATCATTGATGACTTTACATTCATGGGTTTTCCTTTTGCATACTAAATCTGAAACTACTGAATTGTTAATAGAATTTGTCACACCCTCAAAATCCGCGTGCGGGGTTTTACCGCGAGGTGCGTGACATACCAGGATCTCAGTCATTAGTTACCAAGAACGACTCTATATGATTAATAAACAAAACCAGAGTTAACGTTTAAAATACTGCGGAAGCGTTTTTAAAACTAGAAAACCCAAAACAAGTAGTAGGTAAAGAGAATGCGCAAAACATACGCGCCCCAAATACAGTTATTTAAGATGAAAATAAACCCAAATGTGTAAACAAACAATGTAGACAACTCAACAATGCTGGTGTGCGTGCTCCTAGGCAACTGGTAACCTTAACCTGAGAATAGCATACTAAACAAGTCAACACATGGTTGGTGAGTTCAAGAGTTTGCGTTAAAATATAAACCAATCAACATTTTCCAGAGCATAAGTAGTGTATTGCAATAGATAGCTAGTCTATTAACATAAAAATATTAATCATAGTGATTTCGCGATCGAAGCTGACTGTGTTACGTTTGTTGCCTCCCGTCACGACTTACCGGGTTGTGACGAATATGTGTTAGGACAAAATTGCACCCGTTTGACCTCGAGTCGCACAGGTGGGGCTCGTCAGACCCAGTAGTACTACCCAAAATTTCCCGCTATTCAATATTAACAATCCGAAAGTGTGAGGACTTTCCATGGTAAACAGCACTATATCAATATTATACACACTCATATTTAAAAGCGTTTGTGATCAACAGTATGCTATCTCCCCCAAAAGAGATTATGTAAAATAAGTGGGGCAAGAACTCACCTGATACGCGCAAGAATTTACTTAGAGCTTAACTTGAAAGAAAGAGGGAAAGACAACCTTCAAAGGTCACCTAGAACACAAGAGTACATAAGTACGTGTACACAGAATCAACATGAAACCCTAAGTGTTCTACAAACCAAGAGACTCAAGGTTTAAGGAAGACAAGACACATTTGACCCAGTTGACCCGTTTGACCCGTTGGTGACATTATAGGTGATAACTCGTTAACACTAACACAACAGCATATCATACATGATCAACATACAACCCAACAATAGTCCTAACATACCCATATGACCCATTACCATGAATTCCCACAAACAGGCCAAATCAGATAACTATCCAACTAAACATTCATACAACACAAACAACACATTTAGTTACCTTAGAAATCATCCATGAATACACTAGCATGATCCTAATATCCCAAACATGCTCAAATCATCCAATTCAAGGATTTGCACAATTAAAGTTTCCCTTTTGGGAAAGTTCATCCCAAATTCATCAAACTCACACTACATTCATTAATTCATCAATTATATACCAATTCAAGTCTATGACAACATCTAAACATGATCAACAACACCTAATTATCATGATTCATCAACATTCAACACCAAAAGTTACTATCTTTAGTAAGGTATGAACTACAACATGCATTCTTGAATTTCTAGCATTCAAATCAACAATCTAACATCCAATTATCATCACAAACACATCAACAACATCAATTCATCATCCAAGCATCAATTCATGCAAAATAAAGTTACTATTCTTAGTAACCTATGAACCATCAATCAAAATCGAAGCTTTCTTGCAAAATCGACGTTAACCAATATGCATACAACCTAACTAGCATCATTACAACATCAAACAACCAACATTCAACATCCAATTTGATCCAAAATCACCTCAAACTCACGGCCAAGATGATCATATGAACAAACAATCAAAATCCAAACTTTCTTGCATAATCAACGTTAACTAACATGTATTCAATCTAATCAACATAGTAACATCCACAAACATTAAAGAATTCGACATCCAATCATCACATTCGAACCATAACCCTCGGCCACATCAAAATACGTGAAAAGAGCGCAAAACTAACCTTTAAATCGTGTGTTGGGCGAGGTTTGATGCTTGCTACACGTTTGAACCACTTGGAACTAATCAAGATCGATGTTTATTGCTTGGTTTAGGTCGAATTTCGCAAAGGGAGAGGGGAAGAATGCAGGTCGCGGCCGATGGGGTGGGATTAGGGTTGGGTTTTACATTTTGTAACTTGTTTTCTTTCACAATTACACTTTACACCTTGTGATTTGTATTTTTAATCAAATAAATCTTTTAAATACTTTTTAAGAGAGTGTTTAACCAAAATAATAAACATATGAACTAATAATAACAATTATATGTATTATCTTTACAAGTCACACAATACACGAATTAAATATACACGTTTCCACGTTACGCGATAAAATTACAGTTAACATTTAAATCACATAAGCATAACTTAATAATCACCTTGTTAACTTTATTATCATCAATTTAACATTACTGATTATTGTTAAGTCACCAACGTTCAACGACAACTAGTGTGTGCTCCCGACACGTGTATGCAAGACTTAACGGAACAAACGGAGTTTGGTAACAGAAAATTACCGAATGTCACATTATCCCCATGTTGAAAGAATTTTCGTCCCGAAAATTGCGTTACATGGTGAGTGTTCCATCACTGGTCTACTGCATTGGCACAAGGAGATCAAAATCGTGTGAGTTTTGGATGAGTTGTCACATCATCCCCATGTTGAAAGAAATTTCGTCCCGAAATTTAATTAGTACCTTCGCCGGCTGGCATCGTCCTTTCGAATAGCTGCGGGTACTTAAGCTTCATTTGATCTTCACGTTCCCACGTGAATTCTGGTCCACGTCACGAGTTCCAACGAACTTTGACGATGGGTATCTTGCTTTGCTTAAGTGTTTTCACCTCACGATCCATCACTTCGACCGGTTCCTCAATGAAACGTAATTGTTCTTCTACTTGAACTTCTTCCAGTGGTACGACCATGTTTCATCCGTTAAACATTTCTTTAGATTTGAAACATGGAATACATCATGGATTCCACTCAATGAATCAGGTAAGGCTAGTCGATAGGCCACTGGACCAATTCTTTCCACTATCTCAAATGGTCCAACGTATCTCGGATTTAGCTTTCCTCGTACCAAACCGAACTACGCCTTTCCACGGTGAGACTTTCAGCAAAACTTTGTCACCTGTCTGAAATTCCAAAGGTTTTCGTCGTTTGTCAGCATAGCTTTTCTGTCTGTCTCGCGCTGCGGCCATGCGGTTTCTTATCTGAACAATCTTTTCAGTTGTCTCGTGTACTAACTCAGGACCCGTTAATTGACTATCACCAATTTCAGCCCAGCAAACTGGTGATCTACACTTTCTCCCATATAAGGCTTCAAAAGGTGCTGCCTTTATGCTAGTGTGGTAACTGTTGTTGTAAGAAAATTCCACCAATGGTAGGTGAACTTCCCAGTTATTCCCGAAGTCAATCACACAAGCACGTAACATGTCTTCCAAAGTCTGTATAGTACGCTCGCTTTGACCATCAGTCTGTGGATGATAAGCAGTACTCATATCCAATCGTGTACCTAAAGCTTTCTGCAACGACTGCCAGAAGTGTGATGTGAAACGAGAATCGCGATCAGAAATGATTGAGGTCGGTACTCCATGCCTTGAAACGATCTCCTTCAAATAGAGTCGAGTTAATTTCTCCATTTTATCAGTTTCCTTTATTGCTAGGAAATGAGCAGATTTTGTCAATCGATCCACGATAACCCATATTGTATCACAACCCGTAGAAGTGCGAGGTAACTTAGTAATAAAATCCATTGATATTTGATCCCACTTCCACATAGGGATCTCGGGTTGTTGTAGTAGACTAGATGGTTTCTGATACTCAACTTTAACCTTTGAGCAGGTCAGACACTTGCTCACATAAGTAGCTACATCTGCTTTCATGTTAGGCCACCAATAGTGCGCCTTCAAATCATGGTACATCTTGTCAGATCCAGGATGTATAGAATACTTGGACTTGTGAGCCTCACTCATCACTAAATCTCTCAGATTTCCGTGTAGAGGTACCCATAGTCTATCCATGAAATAACGAATCCCATCCGCTTTTACTTCTAATTGTTTTTCCATACCCCTTAACGATTCAGACCCAATGTTTTCCGCTTTCAGAGCTTCCGTCTGAGCCTCTCGGATTTGTTCAGGTAATTGCGTACTAATCGTTAGTTGTAAGGCTCGCACACGTCGAGGCTTAGCAGTCTCTTTTCTACTCAACGCGTCTGCAACTACATTTGCTTTCCCGGGTGGTACTTAATAGCACAATCATAGTCGTTTAACAATTCCACCCAGCGTCTTTGCCTCATGTTCAACTCCTTTTGCTCAAAGATATGCTGAAGACTCTTGTGATCGGTGTAGATGGTGCATTTGGTACCGTACAAGTAATGTCTCTAGATCTTCAAGGCAAACACTACCGCACCCAGTTCCAAGTCATGGGTGGTATAGTTCTTCTCATGAACCTTCAATTGTCTAGAGGCGTAAGCTATCACTTTATCCCGCTGCATCAGGACGCATCCAAGTCCTTGAATAGAAGCGTCGCAGTAGACTACAAAGTCATCACTACCATCCGGTAACGCTAATATTGGTGCGCTACACAATTTATGTTTCAGCAACTGAAAAGCAGATTCCTGACTCTCACCCCATTTGTACGTCGTTCCTTTGTGAGTCAAGGCTGTGAGAGGTTGTGCAATCTTAGAGAATCCTTCAATGAATCGCCGATAATATCCCGCTAATCCAAGGAATTGTCGTATCTCACTTGGGGTTTTAGGAACAGACCAATTCTTTATGCTTCAATCTTAGCAGGATCAACATGTATTCCCTTCTCGTTGACAATATGACCCAAGAATTGTACCTCACGTATCCAGAAATCACACTTAGAAAACTTTGCGTACAGTTGTTCCTTTCTAAGTAATTCCAAGATTAAACGTAAGTGCTTCTCATGTTCTTCCTCGGTCCTTGAGTATATCAGTATGTCATCAATAAAGACGATAACAAACTGATCAAGATAGGGTTTGCACACGCGATTCATGAGGTCCATGAATACTGCTGGTGCATTCGTCAACCCAAATGGCATGACCAAAAATTCATAGTGACCATATCATGTACGGAAAGCAGTTTTTGAGATGTCCTCTTCTCGAACTCTCAGCTGATGATACCCAGACCTCAGATCAATCTTAGAGTAATAGCTTGATCCTTGCAGTTGATCAAACAAATCATCGATACGAGGTAAGGATACTATTCTTGATAGTAACCTTGTTCAGTTCCCTATAGTCAATGCACATTCGAAATGTACCATCCTTCTTCTTCACAAATAGAACTGGCGCTCCCCAGGGCGACGAACTCGGTCGGATAAATCCTTTATCCAACAACTCTTGTAGTTGAGCGGATAATTCCTGCAGTTCGTTCGGAGCTAATCGGTACGGTGCTCTCGCAATTGGAGCGGCTCCTGGAGTCAACTCAATCTGGAATTCAACTTGACGATGAGGCGGTAATCCAGGAAGGTCTTCCGAAACACCTCGAGAAACTCACGAACTACGGGATATCCTCTATCTTCTTTTCCTCGGTCTGTTTATCTGTGACGAGTGCCAATATGGCTAGTCGACCCTTTCGTAACAACTTTTGTGCTTTCATAAACGAGATGATGCCTATCACCGCACCACTCCTATCTCCTCTGACCGTAAGGACTTCTTCACCAAGGGGAATCCGTATGATCTTCTCATGGCATATGACTTCCGCTTGTTTATCAGAAAGCCAATCCATGCCTACTACCACATCAAAACTTCCTAGTGTAACAGGCATGAGATCTATAGTGAATGTATGACCAGCAAGCTCTATCTTGCAGTCTCTAAGAATATGCGTTATGTGAATCTGTGTACCGTCAGCTAACTCTACGGTGTATTTAGATTCTAAGGCTGAGGGCATATCACTTAAAGACTACAGAACCTAGTGGACACGAAACTTCTATCGGCTCCGGTATCGAATAATACGGTAGCAAAACAACCATTAACCAAAAATTTACCAGTTACTGTTGTAGGATCGTTTAGAGCCTCACCTGAGCCAATGACGAAGGCTCTTCCTTTGGCTCCATTATTGTTCCACCATTGTTGTTTCCATTACCATTGTTGTTATTGTTGTTGCCATTGTTATTGTTGTTGTTGTTTCCATTGTTGTTTGTTACCATTACCATTCCTCTTAAGCTGGGGACAGTTGCGTTTGTATGGCCTTCTTTTCCCCGCATTCAAACAACCTTTCGGAGTTTCTTGTGATTGTTGTGGATTCTTCATCAGTTCACCCCCGACAGTCTTTGCTGCATGACCAATCTTCCCACAACGTTGGCACTTGTAGTTATCACATCGACCCACATGGTAGTAGTTACACACGGTTGCACTTTGGCAGTCTTCCACCATACCCGCTGGTCCTTGATTTGAGTGAGTCGCCTGGTGAAGCTTCGGGTGTTTCAAACTCAATTCCGTTGCTGTTGCTGACTTTGCTGCTGTTGTTGGGGTTGAGATTGGCTACTGGATGACGATCCCTTGTTGCTTGAACCATCCCACTTGCATTTCTGGTCGGGCACGCTTGCCACCGCACCCCGTTTGGGTAACCGACCTTGCTCAACTGCCTGGTCAGTCAGCCTGTGGGCTGTTCGGATTGCTTGTTGTATGGTAGTGGGGTTAGAAGCAGTTACCATACTTTGAATTTCGGGCACCAATCCCCGTATATAATGCTCCACCCTCTTGTGCATTTCATTCACCATCCCTGGGCATAAAGTGGCTAACTCATGAGTACGAGTCGTGTAGGCTTCAATTTCTGAGCCTTGCATTTTGAGTTGCCAGAACTCAATCTCCAGTTTCTGCACTTCATTCCGGGGGCAGTATTCTTCAGTCATGATTTCTTTAAACTCATCCCAAGGTAGTTCATTGGCCACGGCTTGACCCAACATTTGTACCTGGGCATTCCACGAGGAAAGTGCTGCGCCTTCCAATGTCCCGGTGGCATACTTCACCTGATTAGCAGGCGGGCAGTTGCATTTTGCGAAGACAGACTCTGTCTTCTCAAACCACCTTACAAGCCCTACAGCTCCTTCCGTCCCGCTGTAGGTATGGGGCTACAGTCCATGAAGGACTTGTAGGTACATGGTGGTGGTCCTGTTTTGACAACCCAAACATTAGTCAGATATCCCAGACAATAACTAGGTTAATTAGTTTAACCTTTTGTTATCATTTACCTGCTGGTTGTCCTGGTTGGGCAGCAGCCACTGCCGCCTGAACATGTTCATTAATTAATGCTGCCAATTCCGCAGGCGTCATGTTTATGCTCCGGCTCCACGGCCTCCGGCGCCATGTCCACGACCAAGCCCACGTCCTCTTCCACGTGCGTCCATATTCACTTTAAAATTCACAATTACAATAATGAGTAACATCCAACACATTAATCCCATCAAGGTATAGTAAACAATAAGAATAATGCATTCACCACATCCACAACATTATAACATAAATAATAATCAAAGATAAATAAATTGCAATTAAGTCACAAAATATTCCATCAATGTCAAAATTTAAGTTTGTTAGTTGGGTGGGAAACAACCCTTCCACACATAGGTTTTAAAGAAAAAACACTACATAGTCTAAGTCATTTAATAGTAGGATCAGTCCAGTACGTCAGATCCGTCACTGTCCTCATGCATCTCTACTGGTTCTTCTTCGGGGGCTTCCTCGGTTCTTCTTCTGGGTCTTCCTCATCAGGTTCCACCAAAGGTGCAGGGGCTTCAGCAATCTGAGTGCTGCTAGCTGTGCCTCCAAATCAGCAAACAATCATCAACCACTATGTTATGGTGATCTTGTGCGTCCATATGCACTAAGTGCTACCACGTTGCCTGTCAGAGTATGATGTCCACCAATGGCCATCGAAAGTCGCCCTGAAGAGTATCTACCTGAAACGCAGCTGACGCATCTCAGATCGCAATGCAGAGTTCTCATCAGTGAGTCCTCTAATCCGCTGTCGCTCTGTGTCCAGTGTGGCTACTAGGGCTGCAAATGCTTGCTCCAGAGGATGCTCAAGTAGGAAGTGTAGGCAAAGTAGAGGCGGTTGATGACCTAGTCCTAGGTCGTGTAGGTGCTACTGGTGGTACGCGCTCTCTATATGCCATACGGTTTATATAGGTGGGGTAGAAATCCCAGTTACGCGGAGGATCTAACTCAGGAGGTATGAAAGTTGATCCCAGTCTATCTCACTAGGAGGATAAGGATGTCGAGGCCAGTTAATCCTCTATCCAGTACGGGAGAATTAGGAGGTGATTCAGATCGTGCAGGTCTCTTGCCTAAATTTCTGGACGTCGATGCCATGCTGCGAAGTACGTGTTGCGTATGCCAATGAGTATACAGTAAGGAGAGTAAGCGATAGTAACTAACAACTGTGCGGTTATAGTCTAGTGTGTGTGTGCAACCTAGTTCCCTATAACAATGGCTCTGATACCAATCTGTCACACCCTCAAAATCCGCGTGCGGGGTTTTACCGCGAGGTGCGTGACATACCAGGATCTCAGTCATTAGTTACCAAGAACGACTCTATATGATTAATAAACAAAACCAGAGTTAAGTTTAAAATACTGCGGAAGCGTTTTTAAAACTAGAAAACCCAAAACAAGTAGTAGGTAAAGAGAATGCGCAAAACATACGCGCCCCAAATACAGTTGTTTAAGATGAAAATAAACCCAAATGTGTAAACAAACAATGTAGACAACTCAACAATGCTGGTGTGCGTGCTCCTAGGCAACTGGTAACCTTAACCTGAGAATAGCATACTAAACAAGTCAACACATGGTTGGTGATTCAAGAGTTTGCGTTAAAATATAAACCAATCAACATTTTCCAGAGCATAAGTAGTGTATTGCAATAGATAGCTAGTCTATTAACATAAAAATATTAATCATAGTGATTTCGCGATCGAAGCTGACTGTGTTACGTTTGTTGCCTCCCGTCACGACTTACCGGGTTGTGACAATATGTGTTAGGACAAATTGCACCCTTTGACCTCGAGTCGCACAGGTGGGCTCGTCAGACCCAGTAGTACTACCCAAAATTTCCCCGCTATTCAATATTAACAATCCGAAAGTGTGAGGACTTTCCATGGTAAACAGCACTATATAATATTATACACACTCATATAAAAGCGTTTGTGATCAACATATGCTATCTCCCCCAAAAGAGATTATGTAAAATAAGTGGGGCAAGAACTCACCTGATACGCGCAAGAATTTACTTAGAGCTTAACTTGAAAGAAAGAGGGAAAGACAACCTTCAAAGGTCACCTAGAACACAAGAGTACATAAGTACGTGTACACAGAATCAACATGAAACCCTAAGTTTTCTACAAACAAGAGACTCAAGGTTTAAGGAAGACAGACACATTTGACCAGTTGACCCGTTTGACCCGTTTGACCCGTTTGTGACATTATAGGTGATAACTCGTTAACACTACACAACAGCATATCATACATGATCAACATACAACCCAAATAGTCCTAACATACCCATATGACCCATTACCATGAATTCCCACAAACAGGCCAAATCAGATAACTATCCAACTAACATTCATACACACAAACACACATTTAGTTACCTTAGAAATCATCCATGAATACACTAGCATGATCCTAATATCCCAAACATGCTCAATCATCCAATTCAAGGATTTGCACAATTAAAGTTTCCCTTTTGGGAAAGTTCATCCCCAATTCATCAAACTCACACTACATTCATGAATTCATCAATTATATACCAATTCAAGTCTATGACAACATCTAAACATGATCAACAACACCTAATTATCATGATTCATCAACATTCAACACCAAAGTTACTATCTTTAGTAAGGTATGAACTACAACATGCATTCTTGAATTTCTAGCATTCAAATCAACAATCTAACATCCAATTATCATCACAACCACAACAACATCAATTCATCATCCAAGCATCATTCATGCAAAATAAAGTTACTATTCTTAGTAACCTATGACCATCAATCAAAATCGAAGCTTTCTTGCAAAATCGACGGAACCAATATGCATACAACCTAACTAGCATCATTACACATCAAACAACCACATTCACATCCAATTTGATCCAAAATCGCCTCAAACTCACGGC